>RJWJ010043384.1:0-12623 GCA_004363605.1 Indri indri | reverse complement strand
TAGAGCAGCAAAGGCAGATGAGAACAAAGAACAGGCTGCTGCTATGGGTTTTCCCTCCTGTTTGAGAAAAACTGGACCCAGCTCTCAGATAAATGGCACAACCACAGTGACAAGCCAAAGACTGAAGAAAAAAGTAGAACTCCTGATTATTTTTATTATTCACTGTTTCTGGGACAGTTTACTTACCACTTCTCCATGTTGCCCAGCTCCCTATGCCCTGCTCTTCACGCACCCACCAAGTGTGGCTGCAAGTGGGCCACAGAGCCGGGGCCCAGAGACCCCCCAGCTCTAGCACCAGGTCAGTGGAGAAGTCAAATGGCTTCCTTGGGCTGCAGAACAGCCCCTCAGCCTTATCCAAACCCTAAGGCTCTCCTCTCCCTGAACCTCTCACCACCTATTCCTGGCATCATCACACCTCCTCCATCCTCACACTGCACCAGTACCTCGGGAGAAGGTCATCACCTCTACTCATCCCTGAGGCAGCAGAAAGTGAGAGGGAAAGGGGGATGGGGTGAGAAGAGAGACTTGTGGGATGTTTGTCCAGAGCCGAGACTCGGCTCAGTGGCCGGCCCTGCCAGAGGAGCTCCAGTGGCTCAGGGCCAAGGACTGGGCTTCTTTCCCCTTGCCTCTCCCCTCCGTGTTACCCCAACCTCTAAGAGGAGTGTGTCCCTTCTGTTAACAGACAAATTCACAGAACACCTTTCCCTCCCATTTGTCTAATATTTTCACATCCAAAATAGAGCCCTGTAAAGAATTATGCAATTGTAATGTATTACATTACAATTTTTCTGATGAAGAAACTAGGTCTCAGAGTTTTGTTCCCTAGTTGGGATTCACACCTATTATCCACAGGGACCATTCGCCAGCCTATGGCAGCCCCTCCTGCCCAGGTTCCCCACCCTCCGGACTTCCCTAGTCCTTCCACCCTTCTCCAGGGGTAGAGATATTTATTATTCCCTCCTAAATACCTAGAAGAGTGTTGTCAAACAGACCGCGGGAATGTTCTGTGTCTGCTGTGTCCAACACAGTAGTCCCCAGCTTCGTGTGTCTATCGAGCACTTGAAATATGGTGAGCGCTAATGAGGAACTGAATTTTAAGTTTCATTTAATTTAGATTTAAATAACAACACACTGGGTGTGGCTACTGTATTGGACAGTGCAGTTCCAGAATCTTCAAAGCTCAAAAACCCTGAGGGTCTGGGCTATCACCCCTCACTCCCAGCGCCCTTCCCCCAACACTTCCTACTTGCCCTGAACCACAGGACTAGGGGCCACGAGACCTCAAGGGTTTTGAGGGACCTCCTCGGAGTTGCCAGGGTCTGGCCCAGTGAGATGTCCAGGCGAACGGAACCTGCGGGACCGATGTCCTTTTGTCCCTCTTCTTGCCCTTGGCCGCCAGGGGCCGCTGCATCCCGGCGGTGCGGACCCGCCCGGCCGAGCGCCCAGCGCTGTCCCGAAGGCGGCGGCGGCGCCCGCGCGGGGCTGGAGGAGCGGGGCAGGCCCGGGGCCAGGAGGACGCGGCGGTGGCTGCGCGCTCCCCGGCTTGCCGGCGGGATCCTCGGAGGGACCCCGGCTGAGCTCTGCAGAGCTGGCGGGGCCGGGCTCGGAGATCCCCGGTGCCCAGAGCCCGGCCCTTTTGCCGGGGATGCCTGCTTGGCCAGAGCCCCGCCGTCCCGGGGGCGCAGCAACTTGGTGAGGGGGACAGGGCTCCGGGCCGGACAGCACCCAAGCTGGCCGCTCCCTCCCGCAGTCTGCCTTCCGGACTCTTGGTCCCAGACTCAGAGGCAAGGAGGACTTCAGGCCAGCAAGCCGAACCATCGGGCACCGCTGTGGGGCAGGTAGGTCTCAGGTGTGGTCTCAGGATTTGGAGGAGTGGGCGCTGGGAAGGGGCGCGGGAGAAGGCGAAGAAAGGTTGACGGTTCTCGTGGTTCACATCCTCAAACCCTTGCTGGCATGCAAGCTGCTAACTCAGTCTCACTATAGCCTGGATTGGAGTTTGGGGAAAACAGACTGGGAAACTGAGGTAGGAGCATGGAAGCTGAAGAACAAATCCCAGAAGCTTCTTTCTCCAGCTCTTTCTGAGGGAGGGAACAGAATGCCAGAGATCCAGGCCCAAATGAGTTCCCCTGTCAACTTCTTGGGGTTCACAGGAGAGATGGGTGAGTTGTTTTGGAGGGTGTGGCAGCTCAGAGAGAAATAGGATCACCCGAGAGAAGACAAAGCTGCGTTTATAATGGCCGAAATGAAGGTTCCTGATGGGGGCAGGGAGAGGACCTACTCAGAAAAGAGATAAATCTAGAAGAGGGGGGAGCTCTCTTCCATGGGAGCGCACCCACCTGGGGGTACTGGCGCCGCTTCCTCCATCTTCCCCCACAGCCCCTCTTGTCTCTCCCACTCCTGGGAGCTAGGATTCAGGGTTCTCTGTCCTTCCTGGGCCCCACCATCCTGTGTTCCAGTTCTGCCCCTCTCAGGAGGGTGAGGGAGGAGAGGTCCTCAGGGAGAAATGGAAAGCTGTTTGGGGGTGTGGCCTCTGAGGCACAGAGACCGGGAAAGCCCTCCTGCTAGTGCTCTGGGGCAGGAATGCGAGTGAGGGTGGCAGAGCCGAGCCAGCTTCCCACGAGTCCAGGAAGCAAGTACTATGGGGGTAGGAGGATTCAGGGCCTCAGAATCTTTCCCAGGGGCCTCTTTCCACAGGAATCTGTCAGGTTCTGCTCCTTCCCTGATCCTCAGCTCCCTCCCAAGAGCAGAGATAGGACAGCACTGATTCTTGGGCACCTCCCGGCCATCGCCCACTCAGGCCACTCTCCTCAGGCTCACCACCCTACGTGCTCCCAGAGTCTGCGAGGGCCCCTCTAAATTCTAAATTCCCAGGGCAGAGGGAGAGACTGCCCCCTGCCCAGGCACCTGGGGCCGGCTTCAGTGCCCAGCCCAGCCCCTTGCCCTCTCCCAGGTCCTCCTTCACCCCCTGCAGGGCCATGGACTCCGTCTGTCCTTTGCAACTCGCCAAGAATCTTTCCTACTTGTACAGGTGGTGTGAGTCTGAGGTCAGTAGATGAGCAGACAGAACTGAAAGATTCCCAAAAAGGTGAGTGAGGAGACAGTTCAAGATGGGGTACAAGGGTGGATAGAGATCACGCACCTTATTTGAGGGAGCAGCTCAGTCCTGGCATTCATTTGGCCTCTGGTATTTTCAGAACTCAGCTGGCACTTGTGGGAGACCAGGAGTGCCCCCAGGGGCTAGCTGAGCACAGAGGCAGTCGTCCAGGCCTACCCCTGAGCCTGCAGCCCTGCGGCCTCCTGGGGCTGCGCCCGCCCTTCTGTGGCTGGGCAACTCCCAGCTACCCTGTGCTTCTTCCTCCCTGGGATTCCTTCCATTTCTAGCCTATCCTCTGGGATAGATTTGGGAGGCCTGAACTATCAAGGATGGAGGAAGAAGAGGAAAGGGGAAGAGAGCAGGAGCAGTGCAGTGGGTGTAGGTCAGGCTCCTGGGCTCTGGACTCTTCCATCCACATGCTGCCTGGCCTTGGGCAAATCACTTGACTTCTATTAGCCTCGGTTTTATTTTTTCCTTTTTAAATTTAAATTTTGTTTAAATTGAATTGCTATTACATTCCCTTGATTGGAAACTCAAAAAGTAATAAAGAAATCAGGAGAAAAATGTCTCCCTTCTACCTCCATCTCCCAGTCAACCAGTTCCTCTTCTTGGTGGCAAACAGTATTAATAGTTTTTCTATACATTTTCTAGAGCTATTTTATATATATTAGAGCAACATAGATAACCCCTCCCTTTCATGCATTTTATGCAAACCATTCTATGCTTTTTTCCTTAACAGTGGATTAGTATTGGATATCAATGCATGCATCAGTACATAAAGCATTTTCCCATTGTTTTTTTTGCAGCTGTCTGGATGGGACTGCATTTGGGTAGATCCTCTACAATGTGGTTTGCCAGTATTTTACTGGTGGTTGTCTAGGCTGTGTCCAAGCTTTTTGAGCTTTGGTTTGCTCATCTGTAAAGTAGGTAATAATAATCCTACCTTGTAGGACGGTCATGAAGGATTCAAGAGCATGCATGCCAAGTGCCTGGGTCAAAAAGTGCTCAAAAATTGGAAGTCAACATTATTGTTCCTCTCATGTCATAGCCCTCCAAGGGGCCATATCTAGTTTGTCCTCCAAGACCCCTCTTAAGTGTCACTTCCTCCCAGGCTCTCCCTTCCTGCTCCCCTTCCCTCCTGTTGCACTCACCACTGCCTACAGCGACTCTGTGCCAGACTGAAAGCCCAGACTGAAAGCCGCCCGGGAACAAGGCGTGCGTCCCACCCACCCACGTGCTTCCTAGAGCTCACGGCCCAGAGAAGGAGCTCGAGCTGGACACGGAGGTGCTCCTGTCCGCAGCTGAGCAGGGTGTGCCCTTCTCTCCACAGGATGAGGGAGAGGGCCACGCGGAACTGGAGCACAGGCGGCTGGCTGCTGGCACTGTGCCTGGCCTGGCTGTGGACCCGCCTGGCCATGGCTGCCTCACAGCCTCCAACTGCCACAGGTTTGGGGGAGATGAAGGGGCCTGGGGAGGGGGTTTCCCACGACACCTGGGGAGCTGGCCACCACTCCACCCTGTGCCACAGCAGGTAGATCTCCAAGGCAGGGGTTCTGGCTCCTCCTCTGTTTTAAACCCGGGAAACTCTGTCTCTCTGTTCCGTCCCAGTCCAGAGGAGGCCTGGGCAGACCCATTGCTCGCCTTCCCTTCCAGGCAGGAAGGTGTGTTCTGCAGAGGGAGAGGCCCTCGGTGGGGGCTTGAGTCTGGCCTCCTGGCCTAATTCTGTGGTTTTCCTTCTGGGATGACTAAAGCCTGTGTAAGCCGATGATCCTCCCCACGCATCGTAAGCTCTGGGGTCCTTGCCCTCACCCTAGGGAAGCTAGAAAGGTGGGGGCTGGTGCGGGACTCCATCTCTCTCCTGCACAAGGGCCAGGCCCTGCCAAAGGGAGATAAGCGTGGCCTCGCAGGGGAGGAAGGAAGAACAGGAACTCTGGGAAGCAGCAGGGAGATTTCACGGGCTTGCTCCTCCTGTCCATTGGAAATCTCTTCTGTAGCCCTGCCCCCAGCAAGGAGGAGGAGCTCGAGGACAAGCAGGGTGGGCGGGGGAAGCAGGGTTGGGAGCCTGGGCTGGGTGCCTGATCCCATGCTGCTGGCCCCTCAGTGCTCATGCAGCAGGGCGCCTGTGAGGTGATTGCTGCTCACCGCTGCTGCAACCAGAACCGCATCGAGGAACGCTCTCAGACTGTCAAATGCTCCTGCTTTTCTGGCCAGGTGGCCGGCACCACACGGGCAAAGCCCTCCTGCGTAGACGGTGAGTAAGAGGCCAGGACCTGGGCAGGGAGGGCCTGAGCAGAGCAATAAGGAGCTCTGTTCAGGCCTCACCATCTGCTGGGGATAAATTTCATACCCATCTCAGGGCTTTCATGATCAGAGTCTCCAACGACAGGGCACCCTCTGGGGGAAGAGGGCAGCCGTGGCCATCCCCACGTCATAGATGAGGAAAGCTGCTGTTCTTCGCTCACGCTGCCACCCACGCCCACTGTCAAGTGTGTGTGCAGACACCGTCCCCTGCACCATCAGACTCCGCTCGCCTCACATGCGGCAGACACGGGCTTCATCGCCTGTTGCTCCTTCCATGGCCTCTTGCACATGCCCTCCTCTCATTCGCAGCCACGCTCTTGCTCTCTCCTCACATGCACACGTGTGCCCCTCACACCCACCTGCTTTCCCACCGCCCCACCCACGCTGGTGTTCTCACACCCACTCGGCACCCCATAGACCTGACCACTGTGCTCTCACGCATGCCAGCTGTGCCCTCCCGGGCTGTGGACCCCTCCAGACAGCTCACACACTTGCTCACACACTCGCTCAGACACACCAAGGGGGTATGTTGACGCTCGTGCCTCTGTGCTAGTGACATGGTTGCCTTAGCGACAACTTCACCTGCCTTCACTCCTTGCTGTCTTCGGGTGGGATTGAAGTTGATAGAGTTAAGTTCCCAAGCCTCAGCCTGAGTGCCACCTCTCTGGGAAGCCTGGAGTAGGGCGAAGACGAAGGAAACACAGGGCTCAGACCCAAGGGTGTGTGGAAACATCCACTTCATTCACAGACCCCCTTTTGACTGCCTGCTGTGTTCACGGAGAGTTTAGAGCTACGCTCCTGCCTCCTGCTCCCACAGCCTCCATTGTCCTGCAGAGGTGGTGGTGTCGGATGGAGCCCTGCCTGCCGGGGGAGGAGTGCAAGGTGCTTCCAGACCTCTCAGGATGGAGCTGCAGCAGTGGAAAGAAAGTCAAAACCACCAAGGTATCCGGGGCGGACACTTCATCCCACCCTCCCTTCTCCTTTCACCTGGGGTAGGAAAGGGGCACTGGAGCTCTGGGAGTCTAGGATGCCGGTGCCCCAAGGTGAGATCGTGAACCACGGGAATGCGTCCCAGACGGTTCTCCCAGGTCTGCCCTGACTGGAGACAGGATTTAGGGGCTCTGCATTTGAAAGCTGCTGTGTCCTTCTGGGCAAATTCTTGATGCGCCATATGCCTTCGTCTCCTCCTCTTTGCCTGGAGTGAGTTTGCCTCCAGAATATGTCAGATCTATCAAAAACAAAGTAGGGAATTGAGAAAATTATCTAGATAATTCAGGGAGGAGTCTCTACTTCCACCTGAATTCCAGGTACAGAAACCACTCTGCCCACCCACCTCTACCATGGCCCGTCCCTCCACCCCCACCCCACTCCTACTATTATTAACTCCCTACAGTCATACCCACCTTCCTGTAGTCCAGTTTCTCTGTCTGCTGTGACAGCACCCAAGAGGATTATTATTTTCATGGTTTGCTGCCTGCCCCACAGAGCAAGGGTTAATTGCAATTTTATCAAACTCATTAGCAATTCCACGTGTGTCATGGTTAGTCAGTTGCATCACTCTGTCATCACTATTTGTACAGAAGAATGACACTGTGGGGTAAGCCAGAGCTCTGCCTCCTGCTTTTCTGCCCTGCCACCACACACAGCAAACAAGCAAACAAACTGAAAAATAGAGAAGGAAAAGCAGCCTTCAGGGTTCTAAAGACAGCAACCATTTTCATAGAGCACAGAAAAAAAGGAATTACAGCAAGAAAAAGTTTGGCTGGGTATAAAATAGAGCTTCCTGTCTGTAGGCAGGGAAGGGAGACAGTCATTTTGAGTATATTTAAGACTAGAAGAGAATGAGATCCCCCACAAAGCCTGTGACATTCGTCATCATGTTATAGGTTTGGGTTTGTAGCCTGTAAGGTTGATCACTGTACTCGCAATTTGGGTAGCTACTCTGAAGCAACCCGTGGTGAGGGTTGCCTGATCCGTGTTTGCATGGACCACCAGGCCATGCTTTCCCAGTCTGGACTGCTTTGGGGGAGGGGATCAGCAGCAATGACTTCTAAGTGACTGCATATCCCGGGGCATCTCTGGCATGCTGGGATGGGAATAGGCATTCCCTTCTCTAACCTTACCCCCCATTACTTTGCTCTCTAGGTCACACGATAGCTCTTGGGGGTCATGGCCTGGACAGAACAGACTTGACTGAGCCATGGACCGAAGAATGGTGTCCTGTCATTAGCCAGCAAATTTGGGGATTCATTTACCTGGACACATGTCCCATGCCAAATGCACCATCAGTCTTTCCAGGAGTCTTTCAATTAAGCAGCTGGGCAGATATGGATGGATCTCCAACCACACACCTAGTGTTGAGCTGGGCTCTTCTGAGGATGCAGAAGAAGGTCAAGACATAATTCCTGCCCTTAAGGAATGTCTAGTCGAGTTGGGGAGTTGATGACAGACAATTTAGATAATTTAGATTAAAGTGTATGGTACCAGACTCTGGCTTTGGGCCGCTGGGCACAAAGACAAGAGGTCACTTTCACCACCCACCACCTCCCTCTTTCACATCAGTCCTGAATCCCCAGCAAGCTGCTCACATGTTGAAGGAAAACACTCTTCGTATGCTGGAACTGTGGTATCTCATTTGGATGGGATTGGATTGACCTGGGAAAAGAAAGCAAAAATGAAGCCAAACAACTTCCCAGCTGAGCATCTGCACAGGCATGGCCTGGTTTAGGTTATTCATTGGTTATGGGATGAACATGACCTTAAAATCACTCCCATCCAAGCACCTCAGGTTTTTGTTTGCTTGTTTTATAGTAACAGATGAGGAAACTGAGTCCCAGAGAGGTGAGGTGTGACTTGCCCAAGATCTCATAGCCTGAGCAAACCTCTAAGACAGCTGACCTGCCAGCCTGAATGTTGAGATTCCAACCTGGGCCTTCCATGTTAATTTTGTCTCAAGTTACTATAACCTACAAAGTACTGGCTAGACAACAGCAACATTTTTCTTAGGAGATGCTAGAGTAGGAACTTTTACCAAGGTCACTGTTCTCTTGTCTGAAATCATCCAGAATATCCAAACACGAGATGTGGGGCCATTTGGTCCCCACTCTGCCTTCAACCCCCGAAATCCCAAACAGGTCCCATGATAGCCCAGAGGTCATTCAGCCCCGTTACATCTGGGGCACTCTGAGCTGGCATCTCCATTGCCTGCTCTGACCCCTCTCTTTTGGGGTCTTTAGCCTGTAACTCTCAGAAGCTCCGGCTCCAGGAGAGAGTCTGGGTGGGGTGTAGGGCTGGTCAGAGTCCTCTCCCTTCAAAGGCTCCTGCGAGGCAGGAGAGGTGGCAGGTTGGAGCCTCTGTTTAGGATTGAGGGTCAGCACAGTTAGGCTGGCACCCAAGAGGGCTTGGGGATGGCACACAGGCTTCAGACTCAGAGCCATGGGCTACTTAGTTATCAGTAAGACAATTGCAGCCTTGTGACAACTGTGATTGGGATCACCATGGCCTTAGGGAGAGGGGTATCAGTAGAGACCAACCTGGACGATGCTGAATTCTGACCCTCAGAGCAGGTGAATCAGATGATGGCTTGGGGCCACGTCTCAGTTCCTCCCTCCCTCGCCATGTAGTAGAACCAAGACTATTTGAAATTCCCCCTTCCTCTGTCCAGTCCAGTTTGTTGTCTTGTTTTTGTTTTGTTTTGTTTTTGGTAATTGAGTGAACAGTGATGCCAGCTTCTCACTAGACTGTAAATATCAGAATTCTGACAACTTTGACTCTCTGCGGATAGTGGGGTCATGGGGTGCGTAGCCAAGGAGGTGGTCAAAGTATGTCATTGCCTCCTTCGAGGCTGGGGGATGGATGAAGGGGCTGACAAACTTTTTCTGAAAGGGCTAGATAAGAAATATTTTAGGCTTTGCATACCATGTATAATCTCTGTTACATATTCTTTGTTTTTGTCATTGATGTTTGTTTGTTTTGTTTCATTTTGTTTTGAAAACCTTTTAGGAATGTGAAAACCATCCTTAGCTAGAAGGTTGGGCAAAAACAGACTCTGGGTCTTTTTCGGCAAGTTGCCAAGCCCAGCAAACCTTTAAGGCAGGCCAGCTCTGCAGCTCGGGGATGCCTCCCAGCCTCCTGCCTGCCTTCCGTGCAGTGGGAACCTGAGAGCGAGCGCTGGGCCGGGTTTTGTTAATGCTCCTTGAGAGATTGGCGAGTGAATTATTTAGGCTACAAATGAGACCACTTTAGCAGAGTCAGACAGTAAGGCCTGTTCTGCTGGAGGCCAGAATGCGGGCTTCTCCACTCCCTCCCAGCCCTGGAGCCTGAGTCCAGGATGGAGGGGGAGGGCTCCAGCCCCTGCTCATCCGCCATGTCCACAAGCCACCGGGCTATGAGTTGGGGAATGAGCCCAAGAGTGGGAATGATGCTATACGAACTCTCCTCTGAGCTGCCAGCCACCGCCAGCCCCTGCCTCAGCCAAAGTCTGGGTTCCCGGACCTTCCCTGACCTCCCTCATCCTTGCTTACAGAGAAGACTTCTTTCCTTTGACACATGCTGGAGATTGCTAATTCATTGTTTTCAACTCCTCAAAGCCTCTATTTCCTCCTGACCTATTCACATATTTATTGGGTGGGCTTTGAGGAGTACCTTTTATATGGCCAGAAGAGCCTATATAGGAGGGTCTGATGGAGAAGGCAAAGTATCCTGTCTTCCCACAGTAGCATCCTAGGATCCTGTTTCCAACTGATATTCTAAACAATATTTGTGTGCATTTTGTAGCTATTTCAATGGCAGTTTAGAAATGTAAATTAATTTTCCTGGAGCATAGGGTTTCTGAAGTCATTTGTCTTCCTTTTATTCCCTTTAGTGGGATAGGATCTCAGATTCTCTGAAGTTAGCTGGTACCCCCACCATTCTCAGCTGTGAAGGCCTCAGGAAGGTTGCCAACTACAGGAGATCATGTGGCTAATTTCTGTTGGCCTCCTCATAATTTCATGGTCTGTGAGTGACATCCTAATTAATGGCCCAGACAGTTGCCTAGATTTGAGGTTACAATGTCCTAAAATCACAAGCTTATAGCTAGAAGGGATTTTAGAGACCAGTTAGCCAACTCCTTCATTTGACAGATGAGGAAAGGGAGGCTCGGAGATGTTAGGTGATTTTCCCAAAGACGTACAGCAAGCTGGTGTCATGTCCTGTCCAGTGATCCAGACAAGTGTTCTTTTTGCTATTGTACATCACATCTTACCCCAGTACAGATGAGGAATCTGAAAAGAAGCAGGATTTTAGAAAGGATGAATGTGAAAGAGGCTTATTCTAAAATCACCCAACCCCATGAGTACAAGGGACAGAATGAAGAATGGGAAGCTTTTAGAGATAAATGCATGGAAGGATAACATCAAAACACCAAAGCACGGCACAAAAAAATTAGAACAAAACTGATGCCACATCCAAATAATTGATTTTTATTCTTTCTGGAGGAGATATGATAGAGCCCAGATCAACCTTTGAAAAACCTGTGAAGCTAGATTTCATGGCTTCTGGCTTCTTTAGACCCCAGTGCAAGGGTCTGTAAACTAAAACCCATGGGCCAAATCTGGCCTGCTGCTTTTTTTTGTAAATAAAATTTTATTGGAATACGACTGTGTTTATTTGTTTATTATTGTCTGTGGCTACTTTTGTGCTACAACAGCAGAGGTGAGTCATTGTGAAGGGACAATATGGCCCACAAAGCCTAAAATATTTATCTGACACTTTATTTATTTATTTATTTATTTTTTGAGACAGAGTCTTGCTCTGCTGCCTGGGCTAGAGTGCTGTGGCATCAGCCTAGCTCACAGCAACCTCAAACTCCTGGGCTCAAGCAATCCTTCTGCCTCAGCCTCCCAAGTAGCTGGGACTACAGGCATGCACCACCATGCCTGGCTAATTTTTTCTATATATTTTTAGTTGTCCAGCTAATTTTTCTATTTTTAGTAGAGACGGGGTCTCACTCTTGCTCAGGCTGGTCTTGAACTCCTGACCCTGAGCGATCCTCCTGCCTCGGCCTCCCAGAGTGCTAGGATTACAGGTGTGAGCCACCATGCCCGGCCTGACCCTTTATATTAATAGAAAAATTTTGCCAACTGCTGCTGTAGTGTTTTAATTGAACTTTTCTCAATATACTCTCGCAATCTGGAAAATAATGACTCTGCATTATATTCCTGCATTTGGGGATACATTTTTTTTTTTGAGGCTGTGCCTCTGTCCCCTTTAATCCCTTCTAATGCCACTTGTGATATCTAACAACCAAAGAAATGAAGACATAAAGACTAAAACAGAGGCCAAGAGAAAGACTTGGAGGAGACGGCTGCTTCCCTAATATGTTGGCACACCTCAGATCAGTTCATATTTTCCAAATTTGTGTAAATTCTACTTGTAAACTTCAGGAAAATAACTGCATGTGTGCCCATATGTAAAGATGTAATTCTGCACACGTGTATGCTGCTGGTGTTTCTGTGTGTCTGAGGATTTGAGTATCTCTGTGCCCACAAGCAAGGACGATGCTCAAAATACATAAAAACCAGTTCAGCACAGAGACTGACTGACCAAGACAGGTGCCAGGCCAGGGCACACTGGCTGCACACAGCTCAGCCCACAACTATACATTCCCATTCCGCCTGCTGTGGCTAGGGTGGGTCTCTAGAACAGGGGAGGGTTCATTTTCCTCTTTCCCCAGTGTAAGCAGCTAAGCTCGTTCCTGATTTCCTTGGGCTTGTGATTTGTCACTGAGCGTGAGTCTGGGTGTGCATGGGCACAGTAGCTACTGGACTCAAATGGCTGTAAATGTTGCATTTGGAAAAGATATGTGGACTGGGCATAAGGAGCACCAGGCAATTGCCTTTCAAACCATGCACAAGGGTACAAACTCTCCTTTAGTCTGGCTTACAGTAAGAGGATTCCAACCATTTTCGAAGGCTAGATTGACCCACAGGCTGAATGACTGGCGACACACCATTGCTTCTATTAGTGAATGTCTACCACGTGGCAAGCACCATGCTAGGCTCTTCGTATAGGTGACAGAATGTTAAATGGGACTCTTCCCATCTCGAAATTTGGAGAGAGCCCTTAAAGGTAAGGAAAAGAAAGATAGGTATCGACTATTCTAAACTGTCCCTATGTTCCAAGTCAAGATGCTAGACTATTTCTACAGACTTGCAAAAGGGGTGGTCAATAGCTCCTTACCCACCTC
>RJWJ010043383.1:0-12621 GCA_004363605.1 Indri indri | reverse complement strand
ATAAATTGCCCAGTCTAAGGTAATTTGTTACAGCAGCCTGAATGGAATAAGACACTTTTACTATTAAACCATTGCTGAATTCACATTCCTAGAGTAGAGCTTTATCTCTACAAAAACATTAAAACTAACTCTCAAGAGACTTGACCGAGACAGTTACTGTAAGTTATACCGGTTGGTTTCCATGTGTGCAAAGTCCATGCCCAACTCTGAAAGGTATAGTCCTTCAAGAAGATTCCACAATTGTGAGTCAAGTTCAACTCCTGACGACAGTGGAGCCCTTAGCATTATGAGCTCTGGCATGATGTCACCTGGCCTCTCTCTGCTGCCTGTGTACCTTGTGCCACCCTGGCCAGGGCATCTGTGCCCCTCTGTGCAGCTTCACATCTGCAAGGCTTCAGGGGCTAAAGAAGAGACTGGAGACTCAGGCAGCACCATATGGTTGCTGCTTTTATTACGGAGGAAGGCGAGGGGCAAGTCCAACATGCACACTGTGGGTTTTACTTTATACCGGGACACAACAAACACAAGCTAAACATTTAATAACTCTGCCTGGGCATCCCTGCCTTATGGTGAGCCATCAGGTGCCACATGTCAACCTCATAATTAAACTGTGACTATTCACCTGTGATGTCTAGTCCACTGCCAGCAATGGTAGCTTTAGAAATAAAGAAAAAGCACAGTAAAGGTTTAGCCGACAGGAATTCCACTTCACGCTTCTCAATCCCTTACCACCTATTGAGACTATGTTTTATGGTAATTTTCTCCTAACCTGACCCAATAAGTGATTTTGACAATACAATCTCTTGCCTTAGTGGACAAGAGAGAGAAACAAGAGCAAGGTTGTCTCGTTGCAAACGTTCTCGCGGCCAAGTTTGTGACCCCTGAGTAGCCCCACTCCCTTCAGGCAGAGAGCATCGGTGCCCGGTCAGAGCGGCCCTGGCTGTCAGCAGAGACAAGGGCACCGTGGACTCCATCTACAGCACCAGCCCTGTTAAAGGGAAGCGTAGGACAGCCGCAGCCCCACATGCAAGGGAGCGGCCAGCAGGATGTGGAGAAAATAAAGGAACTTCTCTAAAACACAAAAATGAAAAGGGATTCTGGTCTACGACATGGATTTCATTCCCAATTCCATCTGGATCATCAGCTATAGTTGGCTTGTTCATCTTATGTTATCTAGAACAAACTGCATCCCCCCTCCCAGCAATACCTCAGAATCCTTTGTTTGGATTTCCCTGAATTCTTACCTGAGAGGACAGCCCTGGGGAGAACATTTGCTTATTTTTCAAAGGAAGAAAAAAATGTGACGACATTTCCAAAAACTAGTGTCTCTCAAAGTCTCCCCTCCCCTTTTTTCTTCAACAGACCCTTCCAGCCTTTCTTCTATCTTCTGTTACCCACAAACAAATAACATTAGAGTCCTTCTCTCCATGTTTATGAAGCTTCCGATTCCTAAGCACAAACGGATGAGAATGAATGCCGCTGTCGAGAGTATGGTAGGTGGCTGGTCCACGAGGGTGCCCCGCGAGCGAGGAGACAGGGCTGAGTCTGAGCGTGAACCATAAATTGATGTGAAGTGGGTCACGGCACAGAGAGGCCAAGTCATCCTGAGGACACAGGATGGGCCTGGGGACGGGACAACTCCAGGATGACTTGATTGTGCCGATGCGCCTAAGGTGGATTTGGTGGGAAACAGCCCACCCAGAACCAGCCCAAGGCAGGAATTCCGGTCCAGGGCTGGCTGGCTGTAGCGGATGTCATAACTACCAGTGCAGCATCTGGAGCCAAATGCCTTGGTTCCAATCCCAGCTCCTCACTTAATAACTGCGACACTGCAAGTTCCCGATCCCTCTGTGCCTCAGTTTCCTCTTCTGGAAAATTAGGCGAATAATCCTAACTATTTTCCAGAACAGTTGTGAGGACTAAACAAGTAATCTATGTGAAGTTCCTGGCACCAGACCTAACACAGAGGAAGCGCAGGCACTGGGCGGCAGTTGCTGTGGCGGATTTATTCGGCCGTCAAAGCCCGATGCCACTGAACACCTGGACCATCCATCCACCGCCTCCCCTTGCCCCAGTTCCGCTCTCTCCAACAGCATTTTGATTCATTGGCTTCCCTGTCCCCCTGCCACTGGGAGGAAAATACACTGGCCATGCTGTCAAAATGGCCCAACCCATAGGGTGGCTGTGACTTTGTATGACATTGAGTATTTGGAAATTCAGGTGTACGGACCGGTCTCCTGGGGGATCCCTGCACTTCCGCGGGGCTCGGGGGCCGTGATGGGTCCACCTCTGGCCCAGCCCCCGCTTCAGCTGGACCTTCGTCCCCATGCCCGTCCACACCGCTGCTCCTGGACAAGTGTGCCTTACCCGTGACATGAAGCTTTTCATCGGTGACCTCAGCCTTCAGGTAAATCCGCCCCCTCTTCTCCGTGTGATCCATTCCGCAGAGGCTGGGGACATTGATTACGCACTGCTTGTGAACATTCATGTCGCAGGCTGTGAATCAAGGAAGCAAAGGGCGAGATGAGCATATGGACTCCAGCCGTCACTCCCTCGGTGTTTTGGTGAACGAGCAGAAGTGAAAACGAGTTACCCCCTAACTCAATACTTTGTTATAATGTTTTTGGTGACATAAAGAACTGCTAGCAGATGTCCCTACAGCACAGGCTTGATGTGAGTGACAATATCCTTAAAATACCCGCACCATATTGGTTCAGTCTTAACCGAAGCAAACTACCCCAGCTTGGCCCTCGGGGACTGTTTCAAATATTAAAACAGTATATAAAATTCACACAGGTACCTGTGTCCAAAGCTCAGACTAATTAATATTTTATGCACAGAGGCGAAAAATATGCGCATTTTAAAAACGAAGGATACTTTCTGCCAAAGAATTCCTCATGCCTTTCTGAGCTCACCACTGAGAAAGAGTAAAAAAAATCTGTGGGTTGAGTATAGGAAATTCATAAAATTTCCCTTTCCTCAGCTAACCCTGTATTTTCAAGATGGTTTCAGTGCGTTGCCTTTGTTTTGTTTTTCCTTCCCAAAGAACTTGTGTTTGATATTTTAAACCTGTCTTCAAATATTTCAATAATATTCCAAGTAAAACAAATACACGCCCGGCATGATAAGCCATTCCTCACGGCTGACATCACGTGGGCGAGGCGGGGGAGGATTAAAAAAAAGATCAGTCTTGTTGCAATGAACCAAGGAAACCCTGAAAAGAATCCTGTGCACTGCATATAAACAGAAGACTGTGAGTGCGTTCCAGCTCTGTTGTCCTTGCAACTTTACGCTTCCAGGAGGAGGGATGGCCCCTGGCATCCTCATAAATCCTGGCTGGGAGGCCAGTGAGGTTATTCTGCGACCTTCGAGGTGGAGCCTTCCTACCCATTTCATCGTGAATGTTTAATTTTAACATGGCGCAGTAAATTGCAAAAAGCATCATGAATAATGTATATTTGCTGTGATTAGACACTGAAAGCAGGATAACGGACACAGCAAGGAAAAAGCAATGAGCTGATTCACAGATGTGGATTCTGTTGGGCTTCTATTTCCAAAGCTAATTGTTCAAAATCCTGTACCTTCATTTAGCCAATAGGAAGGCTCTTGAAAAGTTGTGTTATGCATATAACTTATGGTAATTAAGTCCTATCTTTATGTGTCTGGACAGAATTTGCAATTTAAAGGACAGAAATGCCAGAGCCTCTGGAAAGTATATGGGCGATGGGGTGGGAGGTGGAAGTTAACTGGGTTGTGTTCTTGTCCCAGCTCTACTGTTAACTGGCTTTTATATCTTGGGAAGCTCATCTGCTCTCTTCTGATTCCATTTCCTACCCTACAGACTAAAAGGTTGGCCTACACAAGTTGTTGCTAACACCTCTCACCCCTACTGCCAAGCAGAATTATCTACTGCATCGATCCCTAACTTTTTTGGCACCAGGGACTGGTTTCATGGAAGACAATTTTTCCATGGATGGGGTCAGGGGATGGTTTGGGGATGATCAAACGCATCACATTTATTGTGTGGTCAAACCTCTCTGCTAATGATAATTTGTATTTGCAGCCACTCCCTGGTGCTAGTATCACCACCTCAGCTCCACCTCCGATCACCAGGCATTAGATTCTCATAAGGAATGTGCAACCTAGCTCCCTTGCATGCAGTTTACAGTAGGGTTCATGCTCCTATAACAATCTAATGCGGCTGCTGATCTGACAGGTGGAGCTTATGCAGTGATGCGAGCGATGGGGAGTGGCTATAAATACAGATGAAGCTTCACTTGCTCCCCTCCTGCTGTGTGGCCTGGTTCCTAACAGGCCACTGACCAGTACCGGTCTGCAGCCAGGGGTGTGGGGACCACAGATCTATAGGACTGCAGTTGCACAACGTGTAAAGGGCCAGGAAGAGGCTGCTTCTCCATGCAAGTTAAGGTAGGGGCTGGGGTCCTGGTGCCCATTTGCTAGTTCTTCTCTTCCTTCCAGAAAGGAACAGGGCAACAGCCCCAGAAGCCCTAAGACTCCAAGGAAGAGTTAAACAAAACAAAACAAAACAAAACAGTACTGGTCCAGGTCAGTTGTTTTCAAAATTTTTTAGCAGTGGAAGCTGTTTTTCAAACAAAATCTAAAGCAGAATTCTAATATATAAACCAGATGAGTGTTATTTTATTAGCATAAACTCAGTTAATAAATTCAAATTTATACCATGTACTTATGATAAAGACATTCAGGGATCACCAGTAAAGCCATCTGATCCAAACAAAACTCTGAAACCAGCTGTTAGGGATGTTAGTTGTAGTCTCAGACCAGCTTCCACATCTCATTTATTTCTGGATTTTGTTAAAGTTGTTCAGCATCCAAAAATCCTGATTCATACAGAAGAGTCTGTGCAAATAGGTACGGTGTTTACCGGCATGCTCCACAATCCCAGCAGACTCGTCTGTTAAGTGGATGTGGCAAGAGAAACTTGACTCTAAGTTGTGCCCAACAAGTGAAGCTGGCAGTGTAACCTTTCCAGTGTCCTAACTCTGTCAGTGCTGAGTATATAACACGCTCGAATGTTCATTTTTGTTCCAAGTTTTCAAACAGTTAAAAGTATATTTACAAATGCACTTGGAATTAGCCTTTGCAGAACCCCTGAAAACCGTGTCTTTGGAATCCTAGGGTTTCCTGAAGCACAGACGGCCACTGGCCTGGATAATAACAAAGGTTTTGTTGTTAAACTGTACAACTGTGCAAGGTGAAGAATCCCTGTGTTCTGAGAAACTCTGCACCTCCTCTATAAGGTTCAAATACATTGATTTTTATATACTGTGTTTGCTCCATGTAGAATACAAAAACACAAAGCCTGTGGCCATTATAGTTGTCATTCATGGATGACAATATGCGTAAGTTTCCAAATGCCTCCCTATAATAGTTTTTATAATAGACAGGCTCGGTAATTACCTTTTCATGTCCTAAAAGCATACAGTTTTATTTAAACAAACAGCCTGGGGAATCTTATAATTTAAGAATTATCGAAGCAAAAAGTTTCCATAGGTGTTTTTCTTTCCTTTCTTCCTGGTGTTTGGTACAGACACACACAGGATGAAGTGGGCTGATGTCTTCCGTGTCAGTGTTCCTCAATGATTTCACCTCGAACTGGACTGATATAAATTTGATCTGTCCATAAACATGCAGGGTGAATGAACCGAAGTAAGATGCTATTTATGTTCACTTTGGTTTTAGTTTTAAGGAGAGCCTACTGGATTTTTCCAGTTCACCCACTAATTAGAGACAAGGAAGATAATGACTACGGTTGCTTAGCTTATTTTGAAGCCTAACCAAATGTGGAATCTGGAGGTGGGAGTCTTCTCTGGGGTGTGACCAGCCTGCAGTTTACAGTGATCGAAGATTTCTACCACTAAAAAAAAAAAAAAATTATGTGATAGCACCCACCAACTTCATATAAATTGAGGCTTTTTTTTGGCTGTTCATAATCAGTCAATTAAGTAGTTCAATAAATCAGAACTTCAACAGTGGACGATTCTACCCTTTTTCAGTCTGGTATATATCTGAACTCATTCTCTCTATTGATGAGTTGGTGCTGGAAAGTTACTGAACCTTCAGCACTCAGTGAACCCTGGGCAGGAGGTGCAGAGCCTTGCTGTGACCTGGAAAAGAAAACTTACTGTCACATTTCATCCCTTGATGGATAAGTCCGTACAGCAGTGACCCGCAGTGATCGCAGAAGGTGGGGCTCCCATAGGTATGGATTTTGAACTTGTGCTTGCTCCTGGGGTCCTGGAAAGAGAAGAAGCACAATGCTCATTCCAGTCAAGAAAAGGCCACGTTTTTGAACGAAGCCAAACTCAGGCCCTGCCACCGCCATCGCCATGTCAAGGCTCAGTAACAGCAGACTGTTCTCTGGAGTCGCACAACAGGTGGAAGTGACTCTGGAGTCACTGGCTGGTTCAGATTCCAGCTCTGCTACCTCCCAGAAGTATGCATGGCCTTAGACGAATTATTTATCCTCTCTGCCTCCTCTGTAAACTGAGACATTAACAGCACCTGTCCTATGTGGCTGTTATGAGGACAAAATGAGTGACTCTTTGTGAAATGCTCAGAAGAATGCCTTAGGCAGGCAGGTGCCATGTAGAAAGAGCAGGTAACCTTTGCTTCTGGGGCCTCCGTGTTCTAATATGTGCAAGAAGGCAGCATACAGATCTGTATGTTCTACCTGAACTGTAAAACAATTTCATACTCAACATGTACATGTGAGGACCCCTCCTTATTAAAACTCTTCCTCCCAAATCAGTCTTTGTGGCCTGAGCAGCTGTCAACACAGAGCTGCCATCAACGGAATTAGGAAAGACCACAGAAGAGCAGGGTCTGGGGAAGGGCAGGAGGTCCAGGGCTCCGGGTTAGACGTGTTAAGCTTGAGCTATCCTTTAGTGGGCCGGTGCAAATGCAGAGAGGCGCAAGGAAGGATATTCCTGGCTTCTGACTTTCTAAGGGCCCAGGTGCTGGTGATTTAAAGGAATTCCAAAGGTGATTTTGACTTTATAATTCACCTTTTGATTGACTTTGGAACCTAAAACCTAAGCCATATAGATGTCAGTGAGTTATCGTGATTACTTTCTAAAGACATTGATTTGAAAATTCTGAAATATGTCAATCACACAGAGGAGTATAAAGAATAGTAAGCCAAACATGTATGCACCACCCAAATTAAATAAAAAGTGAGCATTTCTCCCTATTTTTCACTGTACAATTATCTTCGTTTTACAGAGATGTTAGTGACCTTCCCAGAGTCACATGGCCGACGAGTGTCAGGCCTGGGCTTTGACCAATGTAGGATTCTCATCCCAGGAGTATGGCCCTGGCGCAGCATCACGTCACCTGGGGCTTGTTGGAAATGCAAACTATTTAGCCCTTTCCCAGACCAAGTGAATCAGAAACCCTGGGGCGGGACCTCCCAGCCTGTGTTTTAACAGGCCCTGCAGGTCCTTCTAAGGCTGGCAGCTGCTTCAGAACAAGAGAGTTTCCTGTCATTCAACAGCTGTTTAGAAAGCCCCTTTAGGTGCTAGGTGAATCCACGTGTGGATGATTAACAACATTCTTGAGGCAGGTCACTGGTTTACCTCCTAAGTGTCTCTCGCAGGGTATGAAAAATCAACATCTTCCTCAAGAGACTGTTTTTCATAGAAAGGAGCTGTGACTATGGTCTGAAGTTAGACATCCAACTGTTAAAGAAGTCCACCAACTTCCCCAGTATCCCAGGACATTCGGCAGAATGTTGGGGGAGCAGGCTGGTGTTTGCACCAACTACAAGTACCCACACTGACAGGAAAGGTCGTGTCCTACAATGTGCAGGGCAAAGAACATGCTAGGGGAAAGGAAGCAGCCGGTTTTCCCTGCAGAAACGAGGCATCCACAACTGGCACTAAATAAACAAAGAATGGCAGCTCGCACAGAGCCCTCTGGAGTATGCGTGTGCCAGGCGGCCCCAGGGAGGCTGTCATGCCGGTTGGTTGTCACATAGATCTCTATTGATGTGGCACACGGGCAACTTGCTTCACTTTTCAGGAAAACCTAAGTCTTACTCATCCAACAGCCATATGGCATCTTCAGGCTCTAGCCATTTGGAGGTGTAGGAAGAGGAAGCCATCGCTTCCACCTCCCGTACAAGTCTGGAGAGCCACCAAGTCTTGGAGTCTTCACACCCCAACATCACAAGGATCCTGCCTATGAATTACAAAGACAATGACAGTAACACCACCACTGCCTGCTTGTTTATTGTCAAGTGTGTGCAGATGCTTCACAATAAATCTCTGTTTAGAACAAGAGTTTCCTGTAGAAAGAGCACTTCCCAGACCTGCATCTGACCCAGCCCTGACACAAACCTTGCGACCTTGGAAAAGTCATGTCACTTCTTTATAAGGCAGAAATAAAACTAGTCTGCCCATGTCATGGGCTGGGAGTGAGGCTCTACTTAGGGAGCCTATGAGAAAAGTTTTGCAACCTGAAAATCCCCAAAGAAAAGAAACTATTACTATTATATTATCCTTAGAAGTAAAGTTCAAGGTGCCCAAGGTTTCCCCAAAATACTTCGGTGACTTGAGTGAGCCCAAATGGGAAGGAACAGGACACTGATCAGCTTCAGCCCTGTAGGGGGTCAGAGGGGAGGCCAAGCTGGCAGCAGGCAGGGGATTTCCTCTCGGGCCCTGTGTTCCTGTCCTCTACACTCCATGGCCGGACTTTCGAGACAGGTGGCGTTTTGGGAAACCGTCAGCCCAAACCACCCCATGCGCTGTCTGCACCACAGAGATGCAGCATAGGAGCACGGAAAGTCGTTTCCAGTCTCATTAATCTCACCTAGTCTGACGAAAGAAACCAGAGTGCTGGCCGAGGAGCTGTGACTCACGATTTGCAGAGAACGACTCCCCCTTAAAAACTCCCCAGGCTCTGTGTGTTTCCATCCACAGTCACTAAACGACGATGCATTTTACTTCTTTGGGCCCTGATTTCCTCGTCTGGAACCTGAAGGGGTTGGGTTGGATCAGCATTTTTAAAATGGTATTTCACAGAGCCCTGCGGTTGTTAGGAGGTGCCTGGGGCTGCTGCGGAGGCGGACAGGAGAAGGCAAAAGAGGGAGACTACTGCTAAAATTAAAGTGGAAAACAACTGGACTAGATCATCTCTTTGATTCCATTTTGCTTAAAAAAAACCTTTTTGAAATAATTTAAGACTCACAAGAATTCACAAAAATAGTTCAGACTGTTCCTGCATATTCTTCATGCAGCTTCCCCAGTGATAACATGTTACATAACCATGGCGCATTTGCAGAACCAGGACGCGGACATTGCTACGATACCACCGACTACACTGCAGGCTTTAGGGTTTCACCACATTTTTACACGCATGATTCCAATGCAACTATTTTTATTGTACAACTTATGAGTTAAATATACTGTTTCCCGAGCAGGGAACACAGTAATATTTGCTTTTTAAATACCACTAACTCAAAGTAGAACGGCACCAAAGGAACATCTGTTACTTCTTTATTAAATATATAACCCTCTGGATCTCATGTTCAGGAGTCGTGGGAAGATAAGTCTAAAGATTTATCTGCAAAGTAGAATTAGGATGCTTTTCTCTAAGTAAAGGAAACAGGCTGTTTCCAAACCTCTCTGACCTGTTTTTCGAAACAAAATTATTTTGAGGCACAGGTTGACTAAGGGAAGTATGGTGCTAGCCTGAGTCACGGGACATTGACAGGTGGGTAAGGTCTGGGGCTTCCAGGTGATGCTTGTAACCTGGATGGAAAGACAAGACAAGCAACAGAACGCCAAGGCATGTGCTATCGCCCACTGGCCCGAGGGTAGGTTTCAGGATAGTTGCCAAATGAATCACGCAAACAATGACTCCAGGGGTTTGTGTGGCCAGAGTGTATATGGAGTGGAGCTGGGCCCTGGAGGAGCTGAATCTTAGGGGTCCTCATGTCCAAGTCTCATGGTCCTGAGGTTTGAGAAGCTCAGGATTGTTTCTTACATCTATAGACCCTGACAACCAATCCTTCACTCGGGTGAGCCCAGGTGGCACCCCAGGGTCTCTCATCTGTGCCTTCATGTTGGCTGTTCCCTCCACCTGCCATAACCACCTCATGCCAAGACTTCACCTGCTGAAATACTTAACAAGTCAATACTGAAGGCTCCTTCTCTTCCAGGAAGTCTCTATAGAT
This sequence comes from Indri indri, assembly GCA_004363605.1. NCBI lineage: Eukaryota > Metazoa > Chordata > Mammalia > Primates > Indriidae > Indri > Indri indri. The sequence continues at coordinate 2,405 of RJWJ010043383.1, read as the reverse complement.
GTCAGTACCAGATATAATTTTTCTCCTTCATCTGACCTTCTGAAGCATTTTTACTTCTTTTATAATATTAATACACGCCACTTATCACGTTCTGCCACTATGACAATTATGGTTCTGTCTACCTACCTCCCCTACCATTTTTTCATCATTTATCTCACACGCACACAGAGAACTGACACGACTGTTTGACAGAGAGGAAAAGAGGTCCTAAAGGATGCCGCCGAATTAGTGACTGTGCCAGACCAAGGATAAGCATTAAGTTTTAAGTATTAACTTTACTTCTGAGCTTCCTGGAAACCAAAGCAAAAAGGGGAAATAGACAATAATAGGTTCCTCTGGGACTACAAAGCTATCTGAAAGCAGAAGTCTGTCTTTGTAACCTCTGAAATCATTTTGTCTCATATGTGGTAGACCTTCAATAAATGCATATGAAAGCAACTACCAAATCCTTAACAAAGCACACTTTTATCACTGCGCATCTGAGGGTTCTAGACAAAGTTATCCCACAGATAAGTTATAGCAAGTCTGGCCACACCTCGTGCCACACAGAAATGGCTGGTGCACAGCAAGTCTTCACTATTACCAAGTTAATAACATTCTCCTTTTTAGTGAAACACGTGACATAAATCTTCCTTTTTACTTCTCTAGGCACTGGCAGGCTCTCATTAAGTGGAGAGTGAAACCTGCTGTCATATGTCACAAGCCTGACATTACATTATAATGAAAGGGGAAAACATACAACTCAGATACTTCTGCCATGTACGCAGTTGGGGGGAAAAAAATGAAAGTTTTGAGTACATCTCTTTTCATAGGCACAAATGAAGTCTAACCCACAAATCTAAATCTAGACCTCTTAGGAAAAAACAACAAATGAAAAATTCAAGTTCTATTGAAAGCATCTGCTAGCCTGTTTCTAATTTCTTAGTTTTATAATATAGCAGCATAATTAGCCTTCCTTGGAAACATTTCTCAACATTTCTACCAAGACTTTTCAAAGTCTTTCCTTATCATCATCATCATTACCACCGTCGTTTTGCAATTTGTTAAAATAAAGCCACGGATCTACATGGCACAGAATTTTGATGTTGACTGGGCTTTAAATTTCCTAGATGCAGTCTTGTTGCATTATCTGGAACCATCTGGAAGGCAAATCTTAGGTAAGTTTGCAATCACAGTCTTCAAGGACAGAGACTAATGTAGCAATGTGCAGAGTGAAACCTCTAGAGGAGTTAACACTCCCTGCACACCAGGAGGCAGGCGACCAGTGATGTTTTCTGATGAGGATGTTTATATTTGAATAGACATCACTTCACATGCCCTTTTAATGTGATGAGTAAAATAATGGCAGGGTTTTGGCTAGAGGTCATCCTGGCTTGCATTTTCCACCCATATTTGAATGCCTCTGAAACGCCCCACAGGTTTCTCTCAAAGGACCAAAATGTCTGTCACTGAGGACTGGGGTTCGGGCTTTAAGAGTTTCTAGGAAAGACTGTTTTTAACTGAGTGAAGCTCTGGGGTGTGACTTCCTCAAGAACCCAGGACAGTGTGGGTCTCTCAAGATGCTCCCTGTAAATACCAAGGAAAATTCTCCTCTTTCGCCATCTGATGTGTTCTCATGATTCATGCTTGTAAGCCAAGCCTGGGTCTAAATGTCACCCATGTGCCGACTGTATAAGAAACACCAAGAACACTGCTCCAGGGGCAAAGCTGGCATCATTTCTGTGATCTTAAATTTCTTGAGAAGCAGTTTTATTTTTAACTCCTCATATAAAAAATGGCTATTTTTAGATCTTTTGTTAACATGAGAGAATTATCAAAACTAGGCCATATGATCAGGGTGATTTTATGTAACTTGGGTATCACTGCAATTATTACATCGTATATCACGTGCTAACAAGCAGGACTCCCTTGGTCCTTCTCAGGCTGCTGGATCAGCCCGGCCCACTCATGCATTTTGCCTTTGGTCTTGTCGAATGCTGCCTGTTCTGAGAAAGAGTGAAGGAACTTCCATGTCTGGTGACAGTAACTAATTTTTGATCTGTAAAATAACCTCGGTTTATTCTGACGAATAACATTTGTCTTTACAGTTGGACTAACTTGTCAAATCAGGCTTTGCTAGAATTCTTATGAGTCCTTTGCCCAGCTGTGCAAGATGCTGTAATAAGTAAATGTGAAGCAGCAGACTCTTAAAAAAACATTCTAGATAAATCTCCACCAGCAAGGCAATACTTAATGGACTATATTAAAAATTTATACTATGGAATACTACATAGCAGTTAAATCAAATGAACCAGATCTTTCTGTAACAACACAGACAGATCTTGGAGATATATTGTCCAATGATAACAGCAAGTCACAGAATGGAACATAAAATATAATGATGTTTATGTAAAAAATAGAAACAA
>RJWJ010043382.1:0-12625 GCA_004363605.1 Indri indri | reverse complement strand
CCGAGGCAGCCATTGCTTACTGAACGGACAAGCTCTGATATCACACAGGGACAACATTCAAAGCCTTGGCTTCCCCAACTCAGGACAGAGACAGCATGCTATCTGGTGACTTGAAAGGGCCTACCCTATTTCTCCTTCCCCAAATGTATGCTGGACGCTGAGCTGGATGGGTTCCCTGCTTGGCACTAAAACTTCAGTCAGTCTTACAAGTCAGAAGTCAGACTCACCCAGTCTCTCTTATCTCTTTAACCAGAAAGAGCTCGGACTGTGTGTGGCTGTGTGCCAAAGGGGGAGGCACGTCACCAAGTGGCTGTCCACCTCGTCCTTATTCTGGGGGACAGAGGGCTCCAGTGCAGGATGCAAGACAAGATTAACCACTATACTTTTGCTTAAATACCAAATTAAATTTTATTGAACATCACCAGCCATTTGAATGTGTACTAGGAGGTCAGGGAGATTGTGTTTAAAAATAGGAAACACAGACCCTTTTTTAAGAGATCATGATTGACTTGGAAAGATGGTTGATATTAAACTGTAAAGAGACTCACAGAGCGTCAGTTGAGAACATTTGAAGTTTTGGGGAAACAATGAGGAATCTTTCCAATACCATCTGCATAAAAATCTACCTGATTTCCACCGTCGGCTCCAACTGATGGAGCCGCCTACTGCGGATGGCACTACAGTTACAGATTTCCAAGGAAGTTTTTTTCATTAGTTTCATTTGCCTGATTAAAGGTACCGATAATTATTTCATGTTTTTCTCAGTATAATTTTGTGAAGTTTATGTTTAATTAACCAAGTGGTACATTGAGGATATAAGAACAAGATATGTTCCATGTTATCGTGAATCCGTAAGTTACCAAACCATGAAAAGGGAGGGAGAGACAACAGGAATGCTTGACACACACACACGCGCACACACACACACACACAAATTTCTTTGCTAGGGTAGCCATAACAAAGTACCACAAACGAGGTGACTTAATACAAATTTATTCTGTCACAGCTCTAAGGCTGGAAAGTCCAAAATCATGGGCCATGCCCAGGCTGATACCTTTGGGGAGGATTCTCTCGTGCCTCCTCCTAGCTTCTGGTGTTGCCAGTAATCTGTGGCGTTCCTTCCTTGTAGGTGATCGCTCCAATCCCTGCCTGTGTCCCCGCATGGCATTTCCCCCACGTGTCTGAGTGTCTCCCCTCCCCTCCCTCCCCCTCTCTTCTCCTCTTCTTACGAGGACACCAGTCATATTGGATTAAGGGCCTACCCTGCTCCAGTATAAAATCATCTTGAGTTGGATCATAACAACATCTTCGAAGACCCTATTTCCAAATAAGACCACATTCTTAGGGACCAGAGGTTAGGACTCAACATGTCTACTTGGGGACACATTCAAACCCACAATCACACACCCCTACACACACACATATATAGTTATAATTTTCACTTAGTTTTTAATTAGTTATGCTGAACGTGATATGCCATTCAAATATTCTGCCTGATTTCTCATATTTTGTGATCTTGATTTTCTAGGACAATTGACTTAATACATTTATTTCTAAGATATAGAAGAAGGTCCACCTAACTTTTACCATTGTGTACCTCAGTGGAAACAGTATAAATGATGGGAAAAGAAGAGCAATATTTTCTTTATAGACCCCTAATGTTTTGATTATTTAAGTTAACATATAATACTGTTCTAAGATTTTTACATTTAAAATATCATTTTTATTCTGCAAAGGACATCATTGGGTCCATTGACAAAATTGGAAAACAGCTGGTAGCTTAGATAAAAGCACTGTATTAATGTTAAATTTACTTAAATAAATAACTGTACTGTCTTAATATAAGTTACTTAACTGAACACTAAAGTATCAGTGAAAGATGATATATGCAAATTTCTCTTAAATACTTCTGAAAATTATAATGAATAAAGTGTATGTGTGTGTTGGGAGACAGAGGGAGAGAAAGCAAACAGGGTGAAATTTTAACAATAGATGAACCATGATAGATGGTATAAAGGTGCTCTTAATATTACTTTTTCATCTTTTCTATAAATTTCAAATCATTTCTAAATAAAAACTTAAAAAGAGATTAAAGTGAATTTTAAATTCTATTAAGATAGATGAGTATAAGAACAATAAAATGTATTGTCCAATTTTCAAACCATGTTACCTATTTTGGCAGGGGGGCTTTCAAAGGGTGTCATAACCATATGACAAATGAAACACAATTAAACTTTGTTTACTCCATTATCAATATGGCTATAAAGATCATGTTCATTGAACTTGAAAAGTTAAAAGGACTACACAGATAGAAAGTATGCTTTTAGCTATAAGCACCACACAGGGTGTCTCCCCCGCCCCAGAAGTCCTCGCAGGGAGAAAGAGAAATGGCCACGGTGCGGAAACCCCAAGGCCTGAGGCAGGGGGTGCCGCAGCGGGGTCAGGGGAGTGACCACAAGGAAAGCAGACGAGACAGATTCTGGAATTGTGTTTGTGGTGACAATGAATCTAATGTATAATGCTGAGGAGTCAGATAAAAGTGTAAGACTAGAACATTAGGGAGAAATTGGATGGAGATACGTAGATTTGGGGATTGCTGGTTCCATCTGTGCTCTGGAAGCAAAGTGACAAAAAACAGATTAGATACCCCAGTTGCTTAAAAGTTAATAATCCTGAGCAGCGAAATTTCTCCTTAAGGGAAATATCTACTTTTCGGACTTAACATTATTTAACTTTATTCATTTATCAATTTTTGAAAACCGAAAACATAAATCATCCTATATTAGTGATAAATTTTAAATTTTCCATATTTATAATAAATTTTATAAATTTTTCCTTGATGAATACACTTAGGGTACCCTTCGCAATGAAAAAATATAAGGGACATGTAATATATAATCAATAGACTATAGGAATATAGATGGACAACGGCTACTTCCTGGGATTCTACACTTCAATATGTTAAACCGGCTTCAAATTATTAAAAATGAATCTGCTTCTATTTTAAAGTAATGTGGAATTCTTTGAATTCCTTAATAATATTTTTAAAATAGTGTTTAATAATAAACTTTTAAAATATGCTTAATAAAACATAACAAACTTTTTATAATGTGTATACTCACACATACATATTGTTGTAGGTTGAATTGTGTGACCCTAAAATTCATATGTTGAAGCCCCAACCCCCAGTACCTCAGAATGCGACTGTACTTGGAGATAGGGCCTTTAAAGAGGTAATTAAGGTGAAATAAGGTCAGATATATGGAACCTAATCCAATATGACTGGTGTCCTTGCCCAAGAGGAGGCGATTACGACACAGACAAATACACGGAGCAAAGACCCTGTGAAGACACAGGGGAAAGACGGCTGCCTACAAGCCAAGGGGTGGCCTCTGAGGAAACCAATTCTACTGAGTCTTGATCTTGGACTTTCATCTCCAGCTCTGTGAGGAAATAAATTCCTGCTGTTTAAGCCACGTGGGTGGCTTATGGTAGCCCAAGCGAACCAATATACACTTATATTTTATTTTTGTCTAAGAATGAGAAACTCTTGAATGGATTATGGTAGATTATAATTCTAAACCAATATTAAATTACTGTGTGACCTCCTTAAAATTTAGAGGTAAGAGGATGTCCTAGACAACATCTGACATTTTATCATTTATATACATATATACATTTTTTTTCTGAAATAGAAAGCATGATACATTTGTTGGGAAGTTGACTTTCCCCTAGATCAAGGCAGAGCTGCTAACTGACTAGAGTAAATGGCCATCTATGTAACAGTTATTCAAATTAAAATACCTATACTAAAATTGATTGGCAACATTCCTGTATTCATTGCTTAATTTATTTGACAAATAATAATTAAACATATGGTATTACCATATATTAGGCATTGGAAAATCAAAGAATAAAATTTAGTCATTACTCTTAAGATTCTATTTCTAATTCAACATGATACATACTATAGTGGAGACATAAACACAGCTAAGTCAGTGTCTAACTTTACCTAGGGGATCTGAGAAAGGCTTCACAGAGGACGTACATTTGAACTAAGTCTTTAAGGATGAGCAGGAGTCTGTCTGGTAGGGAAGAGGGAGAAAGGGTAGTCCAGGCAAAGGGAATCATATCTGTTAAAGTGGTAATCCTTCCCAAACTGATCTTTAGAGTAAAAACAATCCCTTTAGAAGTATCAGCAAGTTTTGTTGAAATAGACAAACTGATTCTAAAATTTATATAAAAATAAAATGATCTATATTGGCCAAAGCAATTCTGAAAAATAAAATTGAAGGCCGTAAACTTCCTGATTTCAGGATTTACTATAATCCAGTACACAAGCCAATGAACTTTAAATAAGGCCAATCTATGATTCAGATAGAAAGTTTTACTGGGATTTAAAAATGATTTCCAAGTAATAATTGCACTTTAACTGCTTAAGAATCTTATAAAATATTCTCACTAACCTAGAAAAATGAGAGAAAATTTTAGACATCATATAAAGCTACAGGAATCAAGTCATTGTGGCACAGGCAAAAGGATAAATAGATCATTTGAACAGAACAGAAAGTCTAATAAGGCTGCTGCTGTAATTCAATGGGAAAAGTCTGGTCATTGCAAAATATGGTTCTGGGGCAACTGCAAAAACATATGCTACAAGAACAAAACCACTGTCCCTTACATCACACCAAACACAAAGGTTAGCAAGAAATGGATCAAAGAGCTAACACCATAAAATTTCCAGAAGGAAAAATGTAAGAGAAACTTTCTTTGTGACCTTGGGCAAGACAAAGATTTCTAGAAAAGATACATAAAAATGAATAAGAATAAAAAATTGATAAATTGGACTTTTTCAAAATTAAAATTAAAATCTTGTCAAAAGACACCATTAAGAACATTAAAAGGCAAGCTATAAGCTACAGACTGGCATAAAATATAGACAAATCACCTATCTGAGAAAGGACTTACATTGAGCTATATAAAAAGAATTCTTACAACTCAATATTAAAAAAACAACCCAATAAAAAGGGACAAAAGATTAGAATAGACTATATGGTAAAAAAGATACCCGAATGTCAAATATACACATGAAAATGTGTTGAACATTATTACGCATTAGGAAAATGCATATTAAAACAATGCAAGATATCGCCACACACCTACTAACATGTCTAAAATTAAAAAGACTGACAATAGAAAGTGTTAATATGGATATGGAGAAACTAAAGCCCTCAAATATTATTGTGAGGATTTGAAATGGTACAACTACTTTAAAAACGGTTTGGAAGTTTCTTAAAAAAAATTGAACATATGCTACCATAAAGCTTAGCAATTCCGCCCCTAAGTCTCCTCCCAAGAGAAATGAAAACAAATGAATACACAAGGACCTTTACACAAAAGATTATAGCAGCATTATTTATGATAGTCAAAAGTGATTAAAATGATTAAAGAATTAGAACATAACCTGAATAGACAGAACAAACATGGAGCCAGTGGAAGCTTTTAGGCAGGAAGTAACAAAGTCAGGTTTGTTTATTAGAAAGATAAATCAGATGTGGAGGGTAAAACAGATAAGAAACTCCCAACAGGAAGACCAGATGTTTAACTGCCTTGGATGGATTATGCAGGGTGTCCCCAAAGTCTCCATACAAAGGAAAAATCTTATAAAATTTTGTAATGAATATTTTGTAAATAAAGGCACATTTAGCCTGCAGTCCCCTACCCCCGGGGCCGCAGACCAGTACTGGTCTGTGGCCTGTTAGGAACCACGCTACACAGCAGGAGGTGAGAGGCAGGTGAGAGAGTGAAGCTTCATCTGTATTTATAGCCGCTCCCCATCGCTCGCATCTGCGCCTGAGCTCCGCCTCCTGTCAGATCACTGGTGTCATTGGATTCTCACAGGAGTGCAAACCCTACTATAAACTGTGCATGCAAAGGATCTAGACTGCACACTCCTTATGGGAATCTAATGTCGGATGATACGAGGTGGAGCTGAGGCAGGCAGTGATGCTAGTGCTGGGGAGCGGCTGCAAATACACAATATTATTAGTAGAGAGGTTTGACTGCACAGAGACCACAATAAATCAATTGCTTGCAGACTCATATGAAAACCCTATCAGTGCGTGGCAAGTGACAGTGTAATAGTAACAGAAATAAAGTGTACAATAAATGCAATGCACTTCAATCACCCCAAAACTATCCCCCTCCCCCATCTATGGAAAATTGTCTTCCAAACTACTCCCTGGTGGCAAAAAGGCTGGGGACGACTGCATTTAGATACAATTTCCCACTATCCCTATGCATGGCAACTTTTGGGACACCCTGTATTTTCATTTACATAGAGACAGTTTTATATTATGTTTTATTTCCTAAAGGAGATGCTTAGCTTATAGGAGGAAATGCAGTGGAGAGGATATGAACTTTTCACCATTTTGGTTTTGAATCCCAAGTGTGTGTCTGACCATGTTAGTCTCCCTCTGTCCAACCTTGAAGCTCAGGGACCTCATCCACCAAATGAGATCATGTCTCCAGCTGCACAGGGCTGTGGGAGAGTGGCACCCTAATCTGCAGAAAGCTTCTAGCTGAATGCCTGCCACACAGACAGTAGCGCTCATGGTAGTTGAGTTTCCTTCTACTCCTCTTCTATCTTTCTTATCCAAGAGAAATGAGTGGACCTCTCTGACCTTCTATAACGTGCAAGCTACATTCATGAATCAGCAGAGAAAATGTATGTGAAAACTGTGGCGGACATTTCTCTTTGTACCACAACCCCACCCTCAGGTCACCTCACCATCCCAACTCTGCCCTGCTGGGCTTGTTCTGTGTCCTGGGAAGTCTGGTCCTCAGGGCTGAATCCATGAGGCTCCCTTGCTCTCCACTTGCCAGCTACCTCCTAGCTCTGGGTGTGTTTCCTGACAGTGGCTTTCATTCCCTCCATGCCTGTAGATTGTCTTGGGCATCTTCTTCTCCTGCACGTCTCATGGAGCTGCAGCAGTGCTAAGTAATGGCAATCCTGGGGCCCTCACTGGGGCTGCCCACACCGCTGCATTAACGCATCTAGAATTACTTGCATTGATTCTGTTTCCTGCTCAGACCCTTATTCAGAGTCTCAAAAAGATAAAATGGGCAGAGATGGGACAAATAGATCCAACCAGAAGAGGATCCTTGTATCTCAGTCTTAGAAGCTTGCTGACAGAAGGGAGGGTCTTTGGTGAATGCTAAGGTTTTCCCTCTCCAAGAGCAAACATTTATGGATCACTAACTGCCAGAATTTAATGGCAGTGAGCAAGGTTGGCTACATAGTTTTCTACCCTTATTACAATCACTGCCCTATGAATGGATTTACACTGTGTTATTTTCCATTCCTGTTAAAATCTTCTCCACAATGACACAGAACAAACATTAATGACCAGACTGACACAACTGTACTATTTGAAGCAGAACTCTCAGAAATCAGATGTGCTATGATCAAAGAGGTTTCTGTAGAAGCACACAGTTTCTTCTCTAACAATGACGTCATTTAGGGGTCTATGAGGTACTTTCGTGAGAATGAGAAAAATTCTCTTTAGGTGTGTGCAACCACATACCAGGGCACGGAGTTTAGGGAACGGAGTGTGGGCTGGATTTCCGGCCCGATTTACGTCTGCGGCCATGTATGCTTGTGCCATACAGAACCTGCCCAGCTCCAAGTGGCAGCCCTTACATCATGTGATTCTAGGAGAGCCTCACTGACTGTTTGGACACTAATTTTCCTATGTATAAAATGAGTAATACTACTACAATTTTTCACCTAGCTTTATACAACCAGAGGTATTATACTTGGAATTCAAAGCACTATAATTTATCTAAAAATGTTGAGTTGAATCTTCCATACAAAGAAAAGTTACCATTCTTTTAGGGGCTGATCTGTTATTTAACAGGTGACTTTTTTCCTGGTGGTTAACCCAAATCCAAATACCCAATTAATTACTTAGTCAACTTTCAAAACTGTCTTATCAGACTTTCACTTCTGGCCAAGATGGAGAAACAAGCACTGGATTTATCCTCCTGCCTGCAAGAACTTAATGATCTGGACGAAATATATGAAACAATGGTTTTCAAGACAGTGGACACAAGCTATGAGAGGCAAAGGTCCACGAGAGGCAGGCGACAAGTGAGCTGAGCCCTGTGGTCACTTCAGCTCACTGACATCAGAGAGTTTGAGGCCCTGACTCAAGGAGGGAGAACCTGGTGAAGCTTTCAGATCTGCAGAATGGAGAAGACAGATCTGCACATGTGGGGAGGACAGGGAAGCTGGAGTTCACAGAACCGAATAAGGGAGGGGAGAGCTGCACAGACAGAGAACATCAGAGAACTGCACCAGGGATCCCCCTTAAGGGCACATTTGCAATAGCTATTGCAAAAGTGCACATTGAAAATGGTATGTACATACATGCACAGTTTCTTAAGAAGATGAACATACATCTTACATAAGATACAGCCATCCCTTCCCAGAATTTCTAACCAATGGAAAGGAAAGCCTATGTTTACACAGAAACATTTATTGTAATATTCATGGCAGCTTTATCTGTAATAGTCCCAAACTGGGAGCCACCCAAATGTTGCTCAACTGGAGAATGGATAAACAAGCTGTGGCATAGCCATACAGCGGAAGCCTGCTTAGCAATGCAAAGGAACAAACTATTGCTGTTAATATATGCAACAACATGAATGAGTCTTAAAATAACAACACAAAAAACATATACTGAATAATTCTGTTTTTAAAAAAAGTCTAAAAAAAAAAAATGGAAACTAATCTATGGTGACCAGCGATTTGCAGAGAATGGTAAGGGGAGGGAGGAAGGGGTAGGAGGGAGAGGAAACTTTCCGGGGCGATGGATTCCTTGATGGTGGCGGTGGGCTCACAGAAGTACACGTGCGTCATGACTGTTTGATTTGCACACTTTCAACACTTTCATTGCATGCCAGTTAAACCACACTGAAAAATTTTGTGGACAGAAAAAAGAATTAAGAATAAAGTGGCTTCTTTAACAAAACACTTTTCATAAGGGGCTACCTCTCACAATCTAGTTTGAGGGAGGCAACAGCAAGAATTTGTTCACAGGCAGCTGCTTTCTTAAGCCCATTGTTGTTACTGGGCAATATATACAAGGACTGCCACTATGCTTCATTTGGAATTGTGCTCTATTTCAGATGTCCTGAATGGCAACAGAGTTTTTAACAAAGAGAACAGGGTTGTGATAATTTGGTATATTCCTTGATTCCTGTCCTCCCAAATGGGACACATGGATTAGTTCTCTCTGCAAAAGGGAACTAAAGAAAAAGGTCTTGCCTTTGGGCTTTAATTACTTTCATGTATGAGCACACACACACATATATGCACACACACACGCATGTAAAGTTTTTGTTCTGTTTTGTTATTGTAATTTCTGCTTTGATTTTCCCAGGAGACTGGGTTATACAATCTGATCAATTCCATCTTTGAAATGTGTTCCCCGTGCACTGGAAGAGAATTAATCTGGAATCACATTAAAAACTCCTGACATCTCCACCACTACCTCTTCTGAAGGAAAAGAATAGGAAGAAAAATCAATGTGTTCTGTGTATTCACAGCCTTCTGATAAACCCTGGGCATTAATCCTGTCTCAATTCTGAGAGGCTCTAACTGGCGGTGGATTGTGTCACCACAGAGCTGAGAAGTAGCCCCTTACATCTGGAGAGAACAGAGGGCACGTGCGTTTCCCACGGCCACTCCCCAGGGATTCAGACCTAGGGCATGGTATCAGCACTGACTAGTGACAAAGACAACTTTTCCTATTAAAAGAAAGTCCTTTATTTGGAGACCATATATTTCCTACTTTTCATGCTGAAATACTTCCTTTTGTTAGTGATGTTGAGAGTAGATACTTTCATTATTGTATTTTTAAATAAACTTATTGGGTAAAATAAAACATTGCAAGCCTATATTAGTCTCTCCTCCTCTTTTTTTTTTTTTTTTTTTTTAAGGTTAACTAGTTAGTAAAACTGAAAAGTTCTGGCTGTATCAATACTTGTCAAAGCATATGGAAAATTTTATTGACATTTTGGTTTTGGTTTATATAGGCTAAGTTGTAACAAAAACACAGAAGTTTGAACTTAATTGCACATGGTCACAGATGACGACACTGCCTCTACAGTGTAAGAAATCACATCTTAAATTTCCTTAATGAAATATCTTAAAAAACACCTTGACCCACCAAGTTTTCAGACAACACAAACAAGGATTCAGGATATTCAGTTCCCTCTGTTGCCCCAAGGAAATCCCCCAAGGGCCTGACAAGGGCCTGATAATGATGATAAGGTAACTAATAATTTGAAAGTCAAAAGGAGAAGGAGCCATGGAAACAGAGAACAGCATCGGCAACAGTGAAGACTAATCTTAAATTATAATATAGACATGTATTTATTATTACGGCTGCATGCAGCAATACAAGATTATCAGGTAAAACAGAGGAACATAATTCGACCGGACAGAGGCAAGTGGACAGCCGTGGGGTGACTGTTTCGAGCTCTCCTGAAAGACAAGGTGGGAGTCACCATGAATAAAAGGTGCATAGGTGGGGATTCAGGGACCGTTTTTTGATAGGGCAGGTCCTCGTGAGACTTAGGGCAGAAAATGTACTATAGTGAGGTCATGCTGACAGAAATTCAAAACAAAGTGGGAAAGACTGGATATCCTATTCACTTGAAAGCAAAATTTAGCAAGTGGAAAGGTTAACTGATAGGAAGGAAAACCATTTTCACAGAAGGCAGTAAAACAGCAGCAATAGTGTGATATTTCCTTCAAATAACTAGAGGGCAGGAGACCGCCACAAGTAGGGGTCTGGAACTTGGGTATAGTTGTTTCCACACACTTCATGGAGTTGCAAACTGGAGAAGGCTTGGAATGTTGGGTAAGATGGGGCAGGTAAGGCCTTGCCGTTATACAGGTGGGACTAGGGACCCACAAAAGTCAGTGTACAGGTTAAAATGGGCTTATTTGTCTAATACATACTTTGGTCAGGCCCGGAGACATTCAATTAATAGAATCTTACTCTATGAAGAAACACTCTCCATTCAGTACTCTCCATTTACTGGGGTTGTGTTCTTAAAATTGTACATTTGATTCAAATATTATAATCCAAATCTAGATATCAAATGAGCAATATTATAAATGGAGATTCCATCTTTCATAGAGTCCTTGACTGCCCACTCATACTGTACAAAAAAAAGGGGGACAAATAAGACATAGGAATACAGATGAGATATACTTTAAAAATAATAGCAAATAAAGTGCATAAAAGTAAGGATCAGACAAAGGTTTTATGCTAAAGCTAAACTTCTAAATGTTCTTGTATCTCTATAACATTACTCCCTTAGGACTCCCAAATTAAATAAAGTTTATAAAAATACATGCATAGTTTATAATAATAGAAATTCAACTCCAAGGATGTCAGTACAATAGTGCTATTAAAAATGCATTTGTTTTATATTCAAAGGCTACCTTTCTGAGATTAAGGAACATATTTTAAAATTAATTTCAAAGAAAATATAGATAAATATATTTTATTCACCACCAAAGTCCATTCACCAAGCCCAGTATTAGATATATAACAGGTGCTCAGAAAGTATTTTTCAAATAAAAAGATGAATGATTTAGCAAAAATTATAAGGGAGTCTTCACATTTCTTCACATCCAAAATAGCACAGAATTAACTGGGCAAATTAAAATCAGAGGAAATATTAGCAACAAATAACATTGAAAAATATTCTTATCCTCAACATATAAAGAGCTCTTACAACTCAGTAAAAAATGCTACTATACAGCCACAGAAAATAGGCCATGACATAAATAGACCTATCCTAGTAAATGCTTGAAATTGTTCTACTTCATTATTAATAATAATTTTAACTTATTTAACAATAAGATATATCCTTTTGCTTATCAAATTCACAAGCTTACTGAAAGTAAAAAAAAAATTCAATGGTAGGTAGTTCTGGTAAGATGGGTTCACTCTGGTATTGCTAGCAGGAATATAAACTAGCAAAACCTTTCCGAAAAACAAATGGATAATATAGTTTGTATTGAGAGTTTTAAAATTTCATAACTTTCAACACAACAACTCTACTTTTAGTAATATCTCCTGTGACAATAATAATCATAGATATGGGCAAAGATGGTGTATAAATGTGTTTATTACAAATAACTTTAAAAATATTTGTATTTTCATCTATAATTTTAAAATTATTTATAAATAATTTAAAAATTGCAACCAACTTAATTTTCCAAGAGTTGGAAATGGTTAAATGTAATATAGTATTTGTATGAAGAAAAACATTAAAATAAACTTTTGAAATATAAATGTCTTAGGAAAATGCTCCCAGCATGATGCCAGGTGATAAAATCAAACACAAAACTGTCCTTGGAGCATGATTCTATCTTGCTAATATAACAATACACAGACAGACACAGGCATACACACATCCATTTGTGCAGGTAAAAAAATAAGTGAACAAAAGTTTAATAGCAGTGAATGAGAGTGTGTTTTCATTTAAAATTTTTTTAAGATAAAATAATTCTTCTAAAAATACAAATAATAAAATATTA
>RJWJ010043381.1:0-12625 GCA_004363605.1 Indri indri | reverse complement strand
CAAGTTCTACTTCGATCAAACAGTAGAGCTTGAATACAATTCGGCCAAGTTCTTTGCCACTTTATAATAAGGATCACCTTTTCTCCAATTTGCAATCGCAGGTTCCTCATTTCTATCCGACACCTCATTAGAATGGTCTTTACTGTTCGTATTTCTGTGAACAACCTGTTCATGATTACTCAGGTGTTCTCTAGGAAGACGGAGGCTTTCTCTGTGGCTCTACTCTGTCATTTCTGAGCCCTCACCAGAATCGCCCTTAATCGTCTGCTCGTGGCAGGGTAGGGTTTTCAAGCTTGTACCTCAAAACTCCCCAGTCTCTACCCATTACCTAGTTGTAGGCATTGGCTACAGCAGCACCCCCACTTCTTGGTATCAATTTCTAGTTTAGTCTTAATGGGAAGCCTTCCCTGAACCCTGGATTAGGTTATGTAACCCTGACTTCTAGGCTCTAGTAGTGCTCTGTGAATTGTAAATAGCACTACTGAAATTCTCTTGGCTAATAGCTCCTTGAGGGCAAGGACTGGTTTTATTCATTCGTTCATTTATTCATTCCTTTTGTGCCCCTAGTCTAGTTCTTAGCAAATATCAGGTGCTCAAGAGGAGCCCCTTCTCCTGTCCTCAGTAATTCAGTTAAGTAAGCACCTACTGAGCCCTTCATGCTTGCTCAATGCCAGCCCATTTCGTAAAGCCGTAGGTGGCCTCACTGTTTACTAACCAGAGTGATCACTTTTTGGCAGTAAGAAAAATGTAGACATGGAGAAGCCAAATCCTGAGACACCTCACAAGAAAACAAAAAGCAATAACGTATTTATTGAATGTATCTAAGCACTCTCTCCTACCCCTAGAGGTAGATACTATTACTGTCTCAATGTTAGTATAACAAAACAAGATACAGAGATATTTATCTAAAGTTACACAATTAATATTGGAAAGTAGCTCTTGACTCTGTGATTCTGGAACCTGTGTTCATAACTACTATGCTATGGTGCCTGCAGTGTGATTAAAGAATAGTGTTTCTGCAATATTGCATTTCCCAGACAACTGAAGTTCAATCATTTAAACACCAGAGCACCTAATTTTAACCTAAAATCTATTACATGCTTCTTATCCAAGAAGCTTCAGGGTCACCATTCAGAGGATGCCCTCTGGCCTATTGAGGTGTGTATGGAGCTAATTCTCCTTCACTGGATAACTCTAGAATGCTGTGATGTTTCAACCTGATTTTCTTTTTTTATTATTATTTTTTGTTTGAATAGGCTTTATATTTTTAGAGCAGTTGTAGGTTCACAGATATGTTATCTCTTAAAATTGTAAAAATAAGACAAATTCGTTGTATAAATTTTAAAACATATAGAAAATGAAGTATTAAATGAAGGCTTTGTAGTTATATGAAAGGGATGTTGATGGGGGAATTCTGACATGAACTGTCCTGGATGATCCCTAACGTTTGTTCTAGTGCAGTGTTTCCTTATTTGTTCAGTTTCCTGAAACACTTAACACCTCATCATCAGAGCTGTCTGGTCCTACCTGTTTCCTCTATCTAACTACATTACCACTTTCCCTACAAGGCACTGTTCATATCCTCAAGTTCTCCATGGCCTGATTTCCTAGCTACATTTCCCAGTGTTATCTTTATTAGGCCTCTAAGACACATGTCTTAGGACCAGGAAAGTGTCTTGTGTTCTGAACCACTATGTGTTATATGTTATATGTATATGTATTTTACTCGATCAGATTTGCTCAGTGTTATCTATGAACTATTTGCATCAGATTCATCTGAGATTTGAGATCCTTGCTAAAAATGGAGGTTCTGGACTTCATCCAAGACCTATTAAATAAGAATGTCTAAAGTTAAAGTCAGGGATCAACATTTTCCTCCTACCAAAACATGTTCTATTTTTACTTTACATTAATAAATTGTCAAACATATTCAAAAGTAGAGAGGATGATATAATAAACTCCATGTACTCAAAACTCAGTTTCAACAATTACCAACTCAGCCAATGTTGTTTCATCTATAATTTGAAGTAAATTCCAAATACCAGTTGAATATTTCTATATGTCTCTATGAAATATAACCACAACACAATTGTCATACCTAAAAGTAGCTAACAGTAATCTCTAATGTTGTTACATTTCAGTCAAATTTTCCTTGTCTCATAAATGTTTCTTTATTGTGTAGTGTATTAGGTGCTTAATCATGTATCTGCTCCAGGCTGAGCTGGCCCTCTCTAGGCCTGCGGCTCAGCTGCTGTGCTGAGACTTCCTTTCACTGTCTTCTGAGTTGAATGCAATTTTTCCTGTATGCTGTGTTGTCTTCTGTTTCATTTTAATCTCCTACATTCATCCTGAGCTAACTTCCTATGATAAATACATAGAAAGTAATCTGATTACGTGGAGGTCTAAAATAATGCCTTTTTTAGCCCTCACACTTCATTAATAGTATGTTTGGGTATAGAATTCTAAGTTGAATGCAGTTTTTTCCCAGAAGTTTGCAGGCATTATTCCATTATCTACTGTTTCTGATTAGAAGTCTGATGCCGGTATGGTTCTAATTTGTGATCTTCTCTAATGTTCATGTTTTGAAATTTCACAATAATGTATCTAAGGTTGTGTTATTTTATTCATGCTCAAAGGAACCCTATCAATTTGTCCTTCAGTTCTAGGGATTTTAAATTTCTTTTTCTGTGATGCTTTTTCCCTTCATTCTCTCTGTCTTCACTTTCTGGAAAATTTAAATATTAGACCTGATGAATACTGTACATCTTATATCTTTTGATTACATTTCCTGAGTCTTTGCTTTTTGGGTCCACATTCAAGTAGATGTTCCTTGACTTTACCTTCCGTTGAATTTTTTTATATTTCAGCAATCATGTTGTTTTTCTTCTAAATCAGATGGGATCTCAAGGGTATTTTTTTCTGGTTATTGCTAAAGCCATCATTTTCCCTTTTAGTTGCTATTTTATAAATCTAACTACACCAATTAATTTGCCTCTTGCATTACTATAATTTGTTTCATGTCAGGGGCCATTTATTCTGATGGCTCAGCTTGGTTACCCTCTTCTGAGCTGCTGATTTCCCATTTGTACCATGACTTTTCTTTTGTTGTCTGTTCAAATATTCTTCTAGCCATTCACAGTTTAGGGGGACAACCAACTTTCCTCATCTATATTAGTATGGGTGCTTAAACTTTTCATTTTTTGGTCAATAATTGTTGCCATTCTGAAACAGGCCCACTCCTTTTATGCTTGCAATGACCACCTAGAATCATAAGTGTCCACCTGGGATGTCCGCTGGGTCCAGAGGTATCATGGTGGGTTGCACCTGGTGTGCAGGGGTGTTGCTGCAGTGCATCATGTCCTATGGCTACGGCTAATAGCCAGTAGAAGAGGTTTCTGACAGACAGGTCTGATTGCAGGGCATTCTACTCCACATCTTCCCTGGGAAGGACTACTTCACAGTAGCTCTGGGTACCATTTCATGCACATCCCTAGAGCAGCAATACCTTCAGGGATTTGGATCAGAACTGGTTTGCCATTTGCCTCCTTTCATCCCTAAATGCCCATCTAGTTATTACCTTGACCCTTTGGCAAAAGGACCAGTTATGCTATTCCTATTCTTTAGAAAAATTATCTCATGAATATTTCTAATGTCACCATATTTTTCGATTTTCATAATGAAACATACCATAAATGACAGAGTATGTAAAATGAATACATTTAACTTTAAGATTAATAATAAAACAAATGGCCATGTACCTACCACTTAACTTAAAAAATAATTTCTCTCCTAAGTAAAGCTATTTTGTGTTTCTAAGCTGACTCTTCCTCTCTCTTTTCTGAGGTTGTGGGTCTGAAGTAGGGAATATGACCTTAGTCTGCAGTGGCCCAAACCCTGGGGTCGCCTAAGGTATCTTGGTCAGTGGCCTGTTAGGAACCAGGCCGCACAGCAGGGGGTGAGCGGCAGGAGAGTGAGCAAAGCTTCTTGTATATTTACAGCCACTCCCCATCACTCGCATCATGGCATAAGCTCCGCCTCCTGTTAGATCCATGGTAGCATTAGATTTTCATAGGAGCACGGACCCTACTGTAAACTGCACAGGCGAGGGATCTGGGTTGCACACTCCTTATGAGAATCTAACCCCTGATGATCTGAGGTGGAGCTGAGGCAGTGATGCTAGTGCTGGGGAGTGGCTGCAAATACAGATTATCATTAGCAGAGAGGTTTGACTGCACAATAAATGTAATGTGCTTGAATCATCCTGAAACCATCCCCCCACCACATTTGTGGAAAAATTGTCTTCCATGAAACCAGTCCCTGGTGCCAAAAAGCTTGGGGACGGCTGGTCTTAGTGACTCCAAAGTAGTTTTCTAGCACTTCTTTCTGAAAAAAGAGAGAAAATTACAAATGCAGTATCTAGAGGGCACACTGAGTTATTTCTAAACAGAAGTCCAGATGATTATGCTTAGTGCCTGGTGTGGCTGTGTAGGTGACCATTGGTTTCTCCCATAGGTGTTCCCCGGGCCACTGCTAACTCACATGACACCTTTGTGTGAATAAGGAAAAGCAACCCTTGTGATTTACCAGAAATGTTTTGTAGTAACTATATGCACAAAAATCTACAATCACTATGAATGTGACTTGTGCCCCCTGGAGCTTACAGGCCACAACCTATACAACTGTAATTCCAGGTAGACATAGCAGGGCTGCCCAGGTGGTCTTCTTCATTTGCTGAATGCCTACTCTCTGCCAGGTGCTCTTTTAGATTCTTGGCATTCCATGTTGAGATGGATAAGATCTGTGCTCTCGTGGATCCTCCATTATTAGACTTCTGAGCAAGCTGTTTTCTGAGTTCAAGAGCTCAACTAACAAGCTGGAGTTATTCTTGAAGTAGGTCAGGGGTCCTATGGTTACTAATAAAAATGAGCCAAGGCTTCAATTTGCTTAACATGTTGTCTATACCAAACGAATCCTGGGAGGCCATGTTGTGCTAAGCCGATGAACTCAGAGCTCAGGTAGGATTCTTAAGTCCATGGTGACCCTGTGTCCTAGCTTTTCCTGGGCAAATCTAAGTTAAGTATCTTATCCCTGTATAATTATTAATATAACCCCTTTTTCCTCTTAACAACGTCCCAGCTTCAGACAGTAAATTATATGGTCACATATATTATTCAACTTTTTTTTTTTTGCTATGGCAACAGATCCCTTCAAAATCCCAGTGACTTAAAACACCAAATTTTGCTCATGGATCTGTGGGTCAGTGTCAGCTCTGTCCCAGGGTGTTGGTTATGTTTAAGTTTGCTCCTCATTCTGGACGTTGGGCCAATGCCCCGAGTCTTCTCATATGGCTCCCAGGCTGGAAGATCAGCTCTTATCTGAGAACTTTTCTTCTCATGCAGAAGGTAGGAGACCAAGAGTTCTCTGGTCCAAGGTGGCGTGAGTCATGTCTACTCATGTTTCATCGGCTAGAGCAAGTCCCATGGCCATGACCAGTATCAGGGGATTGGGATTTATGCTTCTCTCTTGGAGGGGAGCACTGTTGTAGGGGAGAGTGACTATTTGGTGACTAATAATACCATTATCACATCATACTCCTAAACTGTACGGCCTCCTAGTGTGCCCCTCCCCAGGCTTTGTGGTGGTCTCCTAACAGTGTCTCTGTCAGGACAGAGCTGAAGGTCTAACCGGACTTAGGGAAGGCGTTTTGCCTCCATCTGGATTGAAGAATGTGTTAAGGGATTCCATCACTGTGTGGGGCCTGTTTTGTTTTAGGTTCTATCGGAGGGGGTGGGGATTGATGTTTGCTGTGGCAGCCTGATTAATAGGGACAGGGTCTCCCCCTTCTCCAGGGGCCCCCGCACCACCACCTATTGTAGAAGTCTGCTCCAGCAAGCTCTCTACTCTCCTGTGTGAGCTGCCAGAGCCCTGTGGAGTCTGGGGTCGAACCATGTTCTCCCACCTGGCGCTGGGGCTCTGTGAGGTGTGTGCTTTCTGGCCCCTTTTCCTTTGCCCCCACTGGCTCCACTCCCCAGCTTCCATCTCTGCCCTGGTTTCTCTGCACCTGGGATTTTTACTTTTTATTTTATCTCAGAGTCCCTTCATTTGCCTGGATTAAGTGTTCGTTATTGATTGGCTTTTCCTTGAAAACAATTTCAGAAATTCCTCAATTACTGGTTCACTGATGGATTAAAGATACCCTTCCTTGCTTATCCCATTTCAGTGGGATTTGAGGAGACAAAAGTGAAAAATATTTGAGCTCAGTTACGCATATTGAAACAGCACCTCAATATTTTCAAACAGAAATACAATATTGCTTCACCACAAGGGTGAAGATTGATTGGGAGGCATAGAGGGGATGTGTTAAATCCATCACAGCCCCGACAGGTGGCTTTCTCTCAAGAACAATGTTTGATGAAGAAACAGTTTTATCATTTCATAGGAATGACCAAGTACCTTCAGAGTCACGTTGAAAAGCACATGCATGGTAGCTGTTCAGCTTAACTCAGTGGGTAAGTGACTCGCAGGAGGGGTTCCCATGCATGCCTCAGCAGAAATACAGATCTCCACAGATCACAGAATGTTGGCATTGTTGTGAATAGTTGAATTGTGAATACTAAATGGCTAATCTGATTTTCTCTGTCATTAGCATCTATGAAGATGTGGGTGTGGGTGTCATGTCTCCCATTATCTTCAAACCCTAGTGTAGAACCTGGCATGTAGTGGGCATTCAGAAGACTTTGGTTGAAGCAATGCAAATATTCATGGTGGACAATAGAGGCAAAACCTGGGAAGAATCCTTGGGGCTCCTGAGGATAGTGGAGCAGTGGGGACAGGTAGGGGTGTCCGTTAAAGTAAGGATTTTACAGCCTCCACAATGCCAGAAATGCGTTCAGGTTGATACCTTAGCCTCCCTGGTACTGTAAGGTAGGGCAGAAGCCTGGAAGGGGTTGGGCTCTGTTTTGAGCATGGGGGCACTGCCATGGACTGTCACTGAGGCCATGGGGCTGTGGTCCACAGAGAAGATGCTGTCGTTACTTGCCATGTCTCCTCACCCTTACCACTTCAGCACGGGCCTGTAGGCCTCCAGCACAGCCTCTGCATTGATTTCAGTGGGGCATTTTTCTGGCCACTGAAGCTTGCTTTGCCCACCTGTGCTGAAGGTTGTAAATGCCAGGGGTTTAATGCCTTTTGAGAACTGTCCTCAAATCAATGAGTAAAGGGAGTTGGTGTATAAATAGCTCAGATCCCTCGCCTCCTGGGTGGGGTAACTGAGGTGTATCGAGCGCCCCCAGAAGGCTTAGCCTCTGGTCCCCCATCGTGATAATGGGTTTGATAATGCACCCTTTACTGGTTGCCTTCTTTGGGTCACTTATTCCACTTGCCCTACCTGTGTTTCGTTTTCTTTCTTAATAAACCACCTGCCCTTGAATACTTGCCTCAGGGTCTGCTATGGGGTAACCCAAACCACAAACTACAACAGGCTGCCCCAGGTCCTGAGGACCTGACCACGGAGTGGTGTGCATTCTTGAGGCTGCACTATCCACAGAGGGCTTGAGCTTCATTTTGCTTAGGGCCTTAAAAGTTAATAGCAAAAATATGGGGAAAAAGCACTGTAGTTTCCCTTGTTTTAAAAAGTTGTGACAAACAATTCCAAAATTATGTTGACAGATGACAGATTATTTTTTAAGGTAATTGAAACTGCCCTGCTCAAAAAAAAAAAAAAATACGTTAATGATTTGCACTGCCTTTAGCGTAGGATCTCATTTGACTTGCAGGGCATTCCTAGTCTCCCTGAGTATACCCTGTTTCTTGCTACAGCATACTGTTTATGGTTTCTAAACATGGCCTGGCTATTATGTTACCTCCTCTGTGCTTTTGCTCACCGATCCTCTGATTTGTGTCTGAATCCTCATTGTCACTGCCCCAGAATAAGGTGACCCAGCAGCATGCCCCAGAATGGCCTTCTACAGCTGGTTCCTGTGGGATGAATGGATGAGAGGGTCATTCTGCCCCCGCCGTGCAATGGGTGGACATGGGGGGAACAATTACACTGACCTTTGATTTTTGCTTCTTTGCAGATATCTCAGTGAGCCTGCTGACACTTGTGGTCACTGCCTGTGGTCTCGCTCTCTTTGGTGTGTCTCTCTTCGTGTCTTGGAAACTCTGCTGGGTTCCGTGGCGAGATCGAGTCCTGCCCTCTGGTAGCAAAGACAACAACCAGGAGCCTCTTAACTACACAGACACAGAGACCAATGAGCAGGAGAACAGTGAGGACTTCCTAGACCCTCCCACTCCCTGCCCTGACTCCTCCATGAAGATCAGCCACACTTCCCCTGACATTCCCCTGTCAACCCAGGCAGGGGCCCAGGAGAACTGCACCCATGGCGTCCGCGTGCAGCGCCAAGTCACAGAGCCAACCTCGTCGGCTCGGTCAGTAATGCCCCCTTCCTTTCTGAATGCAAGGCAAGCATCGCTCCGTTTTCCTGTCTGGCAGCAATAGCATTGATTGGTCAAGGAGGCTGTAGCCTTTTTGATGTATGTTTCTTATCAGAGATGTGACTATGGGAAAATTTCATGCTTCCTATGCTGAAGTTAGGTGTCTGAGCTCTGCTTAGTCTCTACTTAGTCATAAAAATAATAGTTAATATTATTAAAATTTACCATGTACTCTATAAGAACTTTATATATGTTGTTTTATTATAGGTCACAACTTTGTATGAGATAGATACTATTATTATTTTCATTTTACAGCAGAAGAAATTTAAGTCAAAGAGATTAAATAGCAAAGTCATATATTAGTAAACACCCAGGATTTGAACTCTGGTTCAACCAACATGAGAATCTGAGCTCCTAACCACTCTTCCCTGCTGCCGTCCTAGTGCTATAGAATATAGTGTGCCTCTGACCTAGCCTAGAGGTCACACACAGGCTCTCTTTGGACTCTGCAATTGTGGCTGGATGTCTTTGTCCATCTCTGGCCTTTGGGAGGCCTATAGAGTCCCCAGGCCTAGGGTCACTCTCTTTCTGTCATCTGGATGCATTGTGCTCTTAAGCAGTAGAGAAATAATACAGTGCAGTGATAAAAAAGTGTGGTCTCTTAAGATCAAATGAACTGGCATCACTTACCTGTGTGACATTGGACAAATTACTTACCCTCCATATGTATCCATTTCCTCATCTGTAGAAGAGAAATAGTAGTAGCAGTAACTTATAGGTGGTTTTAAGAATGAAATGATAACATATGCTTTGCACAGGTCTGCACCTAGTAAGGGCTCCAAAACACGAACTGCCATTTTGCTTTTAATTATTGCTGTGGTGGCCTCTCCAAGACGCAGATGTTGCACAAAGGTGTGTTTGAGGCTGAACAGCCAGTTCTAAATCACTTAATATAAAAACTCATTTTCAAAAAGAGATTTCAGGAAAAGAGACTCAGGAAACAGCTTTCTTTAGAATGAAAATATTTGCTTGAGTGATAGCCAGAGGAATAGCATGTGCTGTTATTTGGAAAGTACAAGCACAGTTTAGAGATATTTTTTAAAAATCTTTTTTATTTGTTCCCTAGAAACAGAAATAAGATTTTACCCTTTTTTATGTTAATCAAGTTTATCCTAGAGGCTCTGCTCATTTGCATTCAGTGGGATGGAATATGACAGTTTATAATTTAATTTTTTCAGAAACCTATTTTAGCATCATTTCCAATTCTGAATCAAAGAGCTAAACCTAAAATATTCCTCTGTGAGGAGATGGGTAGTTGTTTGCCATTTGATTTAGGAGAAATCCTCAGATTTTATCACTAGGATTTCTCTTCAGATTTAAGATTTAAATATAACCAGAGCTCTGTTTGATGCTGTCATGAAGTTCATGCGATGGTGCAGACGCACAATGAAATCCTTTCAGTACTTCAATAACTGAAACCTTTTAGATAGAGCTGCCATTGAAATTTCCATTGAAATTGTCTCCTATTTGGTTTTACCTGCATGTAACTTTTTTGGTCTGGGTTCCTTTCAGTGTACAGTGACAGCGCTGTTTTTTTCTTTTTTTATTAGATTTGATCTGAGGATTTTACCATAATTCTAATGAATTGATAGCAATGACATCACTATAATTATCACAATATTATAATGGAAAATGTATAAATACTCTGCATATCAAGAAATATTTGTTTAAAAAAGGAAAACTGTCGTTATCTTCACCACAGATTTGTAGAAATTGGGTAGAAGGAAAAAAAAAGGCGAGAGAAGGAATTATCCCTGTAAAATACATTTTACATTGAGATTTATTTTAATTTTGGAGTTATGTAATTAAATTATCTTTTCTGGTGGCCCAAATCAGTTTTAATAATATCTGAACTACCATTAAAAAAAAAAAAACTAAACTCTTTCCAGCTGCATTTGAACTAATACTGACAATTTGCATTGTTTTGCAGTTAAAACAGTCATACCTGAATTACTACTGACCTAGTTTTATAGGCTCTGTCTGGAAATATGTGTCTTTGTCTCATGGTCTCACCATAATAAGAATAGTGTATGATCTTCTAATTCTTTAGGGATTGTGTTGCATTATGAGAAAAAACACACACACACAGCCTTTTCATTGACAAAATAGAAAAAAAAGGAAGGAAATTTCCATCATGCTCCAAAATATTTTTAACATTCTTTTTAAAGTAACCATTTTCGATGCTGTATTTTGGGAGGGGGAAGGTATGCTTTGCTGAGATGGCTCTCAGCAGTCTGCTTTTCTGGTTATTATTTCTTCTTCCTTCTTTTTCATTGTGCTCTTTACTTTCTTCCTGCTGTCACTGTCTTTCTTTCTGTTTCCCTCCTGAGCCGTTATCACTGTCCCAGGGGTCCCAGTGCACAGAAGACATAGCCTCCCGTTTAAAGGCATCCTCACGATCACTAACGCTGTGATAGTAGGCAGATCTTCTTCTATCATAGCGTTTACATCAGAAATCTTAACCTCACCTGACTGGCCTCTTCAGCTTGGGCATGTTTGACTCACACCAGAGGAACATTATAAAAATGAGCTTGTTTTATCTTCTAAGAACATTTCTGGTCAGAATGACTTTTTGTTGTTCTTCCGAGATCAAGCAAGTTAGGATTCTGTGTCTAGATAGCTCAATTGCTATTATATCCATCCATAATTCCTGTTAATTCTTTTTTATTTGAATGAAATCCCTTCTGTATAATGACCCAATATGCAAGGACTGTGGATATTTTAATTTTCTCAGAATTCTTCAATACTAGACCTTTATAAAGTTCTCTATTCCAAATATATGAAAATCCCTAGATCCTCAAAATAGAAGGAACCTTGAAAGGCCATCTAATCCATTTCCTGATTCGTGTCTTAAGATGAAAATTTGTTCTGTTTTATAAAGTCTTCTCAAATTTCTTATGTGACACTTTGGTTTTATGAAAATTTCAATTACCACCCCACAAACTCCTTATCAGGTCTACTACGGCCCTGTATGATATTGCCACAGTCTGCTCCTCACAGCCTCACCTCCTGGCCAAGGCCACCATGTTTCACAACCCCAGAGGACACTGTTAACATGGACTCAATAGGAGACTTTCCCTGGAAGAAGCTCATTGTGCTCCAGCTACACTAGTCTCTCTCTTAGCTCCTTCAGTATCATGAGCCCTTTCCTGCCTTGAGGCCCTCTCTCATGTTCCCTCAGCCAAGAATGCTTTTCCTTTTTCTTTGCCCTCCTTGGCTCTTTCGCAGCCTTAATGGTCCTCACTGAAACCCCATGTACTCAGAAAGGTCTCCCTGACCACCCATCTGAAGTCTGTGTTCTGTTCTCCATATGTTCTCACTCTTAATTCTCTCTCATGTGGCCTTGTTTTCACTCCTTCACAGGATTAAACTCTATTTCTAAGTGGTTATTTGCTTGTTTATTACCTATCTGCCCTCTAGACTATGAGCTCAGAGACCACATCTGTATTGCTTCTCCCTGTATATCCAACCCCCTAGTACAGCTCCTGGCATATAGAAGATGACTTTTTTCCATGAATAACTGACAAAGTATATTGGTCACTATCAGGCCACTTTTTTCTTGTTCTGCTGACAAGAATGGCGGAGGGCCAGAAGTATGAACTGAGTAGGGCCTGAAGCGTGTGAGGCCGGCAGAAGGCCATTTGTCCCAGACCTCACATTTATTAAGAGCCTTACAATAGGTTTTGACCTCGTCTCTGGATTAAGCAATCCATAGAGTCACAGAAATAAGCTGACAGAATTGAAAGAAGACAATCATCACACTCTAAATTTAGGTCCCATTACTGGCCGCAACTCCAGTAAGTAGTACACAAAAATTAAATGTTGTCATTACTCTGTGAGTAGCACATTTCGATTGAACTGTATTTTTGTGTGTTGAGAACATTGGTTAGACATAATGACCTAAAACATAACAATTTCTGAATCACGGTAATTTCTTCAGATTTTAATAAACTCACTGCTTCAAAAGTGGGAGTTGCCTAGACCTGTCTCAACTCCCCCGAAACTAGATGTAAATTGATATCTTCTCTACTGAGATTTAATTATCAGAAACTATTATGTCCATGGCATTTGTATGTTTACTCTAAATGCAGGTATTAAGCATTTGCTATGTGTGAAATTTCATATTAGG
>RJWJ010043380.1:0-12623 GCA_004363605.1 Indri indri | reverse complement strand
GCGCACCATCCGAGAGATGGACACGCTTGGGACTGGGACTTGGGGGGAAGGGGGGGCAAGGGCAACATACGTAACCTAAACATCTGTACCCCTATAATAACAAACAATAAAAAAAAAAAAAGAACTCAAGGGTTTTTGTTTGTTTTTAATAAGTATAACCCACTTTGCATTTTCCTGAAACATAAGATCCACAGTGGTGGGAAACCATGGAGCTTTCTCAGCAAAGTTCCTTGGAAAAGGGAAAGAGTGTCAATCCCACCATATAGAGACAGGAGGAAGTGCCATTTGCTGCCAGCCACGCTAGTCTCCGTCACATTGAGCTACAGAGAGGAAGAAATATCAGTGTCAACAAATATGGTGATCTGCCAGGCAAGACTCTTGAGAACTACTGACAATAGATCTGTTTGGATGGATTTTTATCCTGTCTTTGTGTGAAGTCACTTTACTTCCTAGAACATCTGCAAAATTAGGGAATATTAGGGGCCTTTAACGTATTTCCTAAGTCTAAAATGACATGGGTCTCTGAGGCGTTACATTTAGATTGTGGTTTGCCCTCACCTTTACCCCAGCCCTCACCCTAGACCCATGATATTTCCTTTCTAGTGCTTAGTCCAGCCTGCAATTTTTCTTTCTTAGCAAAACCATTCAGAATTAGCAGAGAAACTAGGCTAGTGAATGTGCAACTGTCAATGCAGCTTTAAAGTACAAGATTTCAAAGAAACTGTGCTACTCTTCTGAGTTAAGTTTTGTCTTAATCCCCAAAATAACATTCTAAGCAAAACTTCCATTCATACTATTAGGAAAAAGTTTTAAGTAGGTCTATTGGTACTGTAGTGCTTCCTGGCATTTCAATGACAAGAGGTGCCAAGGTATACTTTGTAAATCCAGCATGAATATACTAACCTATTTATTGAATGCCATTTGAAGTTTCTATTTCAGTTTTGCAGTGGTCCTTGGGTAAATATTAGGCCAGTTTATTACTGGTGTGTGTTTAATTTAGTTAATATCAGTATTCTATTTATCGTGCAGAGGACAATTCTAAGTTCTAGTTGTGATTTCTTCTTATTTATTATTATGCCATCGACAATTTGCATGTGCCCGTTATCTTTCCTCAAATGATGTAGAACCTTAGATCTAAGGAGCTTTAATATATTATAACTTCAATGTTTTTTCATGGAAAACATTGCAGGGAAAGGAAGATTCACAAATGTTTTCTTAGTGCTCTCTAGAACCCACAACACCCAACATGAGACTGCTATTCCCGGATTGCTGAACAGCCAGTTCAACCATTTTTGATTGACTCAGAGAGCCAGTTCCATGAAACAACCTACCAGTTTCATACTATATAATGGTCCAACCAATTTAACTTAATTGCCAGGGATTTTGAAACAACCAAGCAGTCAATTCAGGCCAAATAGCTCATTTTACCTGCAGGTACACTCTAAGCAGTTGATTTCAAGTTCTATATATTGGAATGTTTTATCCACACAGAAAATTATGTTATCTTTATTATAAAATATTTCTATTATATTATTGTGCTTTTATTTGTACATTTTTCTAAAATTAAGTTTATATGGAAGATCCTGAATTTTAAAAAAGAAAGAAATAAAAAATCGATAATTTCTGGATTTCTCTCTATGGTTTATTGAGAGGAGCTTTAAGTTGGCAATGAAAATCAAAATTAATACATAGCACTATAACAAGCATAGCTACTTGAGAATAATATGAAATATTAATTTTAAAAAGATATTTTACCAAATTTAAACGAGAAATATTTACTCAAAACAATGCCCATTAAACATCAAAAAAAAATTCTGTTTCAAGCCATCTTTTTTTGTTTTGTTTTTCATTTTCTTTTTGTGAGGAGTATTCTACAAAGGAATATTTGAGTCATCGTGATTATATGGACATACTAGTTGCTGTGGAACATTTTATTCATCATTTAGAATGCCGAGGCTCACAAGTCATTTAGGGTCAAAATGAATACACTTAAGGACATCCACATCCAATTCAATAAAAGAAAAACAAGCAAGTTGTTTATTAAAAATGGTCAAAAGATTTAAATAGACACTTCACCAAATAAAATATACCAATATGGCAAATAAGCAAAAGAAATAATAACTCAGTTATTAAGAAATACAAATTAAAATCACAGTGAGATACCACCAGATACCTATCAGAATGGCTAAAGTTAAAAAGACTGAGCATACCAAAGTGCTGACAAGAATGTGCTGGAACTGAATTCTCCTATACTGCTAGTGAGAATATAAAATAGTACAATCACTTTGAGAAAAAGTTTAGTAGCTTATTAAAAAGTCATACCTTCCCTATGATCTAGCCATTCTACTCTTAGGCCATCCGCTCCATTCTTCTTGAGAGAAATGTCTATGTTCCTACAAAGACTTGTACAAGAATGTTCATAGGAGCTTATTTTTAATAGCCAAAGTCTTTAAATAACCCAAATCTCCATCAACATGGGAAAGGATAAACAAACTTGTATATTATTATAATGAAATACTGCTTAGCAACCAAAATGAATACACTATTGATACATTCATTCTACAGCATGGATTAATCTCCAAATAACACCTAGTGAATGAGGCAAGTAAAATTAGAGTATTATAAAATCTAGAAAAAGCAAACCAATCCATAGTGACAGACAAGTCTATAATCTACACTGAAACTAATTTGTGGACAACACAGCTGGGTGGAGTAGAAAGGAGCAAGAGGGAGGGTTTATAACAAGGTACAAGGAAATCTTTGGGGGTGATGGAGTTTATTACCCTGATTGTGTTGACGGTTTCACAGGTGTGTACATATTATCATTTAAAGTATATTTACCTTATTACATGTCAATTTTACATCACTAAGATGGTTAAAATCATAAGCACACTTAGGCGAGCACAGCCTTTTGTATCCCTTACCACTTAGTACGCTGTCCTGAAAGGTGAACTGTGCGGTCTCACATGGTAAAATATTAAAAACTTGCACATTTTCCCTTGACATTACTATTATTTTATTCTGTGATGGAAATAATTGACTATTTTTGGACATAAATATTTTAATCACTTTGGAAGCCTTCTTTAATGCAATGTTTCTGTTGGGGCTGCTGTTTTGTCAATAACTAGATATGTGACCCTTCTTGGTCTCAGCTCCGGAGCCTCATAGAAGAAAAGTTCACTTTTGGTAATGACTCTCCAATAAGCACTTTACCATGTAATTAATTCTGCAGCACTGGGGCCATTTAAGTCATGCTACCCACCAAAGAAATTATTCTTATATTTGTGAAGTTTTAAAAAGTTTTTCTCACTAATAAAGCAATTAATGTTTCTTATAAAAAACTTATAAATTACTAAAAAAGAAAAATATTTGTAGATTTATTATATAGTTACAATTATTATGAATATTTGGCATAATTCACCTGCATTTTTTCTAAATCACATTTACATGTTATAATACTACACAAATTGTGTTTTGCTTTTTTCATTTGACATTAAAGAAGAATTTTTTTGTACTAAACATTGATTTTAATGGCCACTATAAATTCATTCGCCTAGACATACAATAATTTATTACCAATCTCCAGTTGCTGGACATCTATGTAGTTTTAAATGGTTCACTATTATAAATAATGTTGCAGTGTTCACCTTTTGAGTGAAACTGCTTTCTTGAGGAAGTTTCTTTGAATCGAAATTATTTTCTAAAGCATACATGTAATCTAAAAATTTTCTTCTAATTTAGGAATTCATCATTATCTACTGAGCACTTATGATGCAAGATACTGTATGATAGAGAATATGGATCTAAATACAGACTTTATATCCCATGGAAGCTCAACAGAGAGAGAAAAGACCATAGGAGTTCCAGGGTGATGAGCTTACATTTGAATTTGAAAGAATTTAAACAATATTTTAAAATACTGAGTATGGTATTGGGAGGAGAAGGATGGGTGGAGGGGAATTGTGCTATGTGTGTTCCCCGTAGGAATCACCCATGCTCTGGGTTTGTGTGTTTTCTCAACAGTCCTCCGCAGGAATCAGTTTAACTGGAACCATAGGTTCATATGCTAAATAATAACTGTCTGTTGGTATGGCTCACCTGGAAATGGCTAAATGCCTACCTTGCTGTTTTTAATGATGTTTGCTGAGATGGAGCCAAATTGATAATTTGAGTTTCTTTGTGTTAATATGCAAAGAAAGTCTTCACACATATTTAAAAAAATAAGAGAATATCATAAAATAATAAAGGTATCAATATGTTTATTTTAAAATGCATATAGAAATTTTCTTCCACAGAGTTCAGATTTTATTAAAAAAATTTTATGGGAAAATGTGCTATTGGAAATATTTGAAAAACTATCAGTGCTGATGGTTAGAAAAGTAGGAACTATTTAAAGAAGCAAAACAGAGCAAAGCAATGGTCAGAGGAAAATTAAAATGCTGACTGAAAAAACACATTACTGATAATAATGTCATATTGATATCAATAAGAGAAATAAAACTTATTTACATGGAACCCTTTTTGGTTCACCCTTGTGAAACATATGAAAATGCTTTAAAAATGGATCATTCACTTTGAAAAACTCAGAGAGAATTAGTATATTACTGTGGACTTAGTGAAATGATTTATTATTATTTAGAGAAGGGCATAATGGAGCTAAGAAAAAAATATTTGGAGCTTACTCAGGAGTGGAGTAAAAGCTTGGAATTACCTGGACAGAGAGACATAAAAACACTTAGCATTCAGCATTCAGGATACAGCAGAAAATTGGTAAAGGGTTATTAATATAATGAGTCCTTTCAGAGCAGCTGTGAACAGTATGGAAAAATGTCAGCAAATACAAGACACCGACCGCCACTGCCACTGCCGTGCCTTCTCCTCTGTGCTCTGACAGACATTTCTAGTAAGTTCCAGTACTCTTTCCCATTGGGCCTCAAGATGAGCTTGGAATCCTTCTTCATGTGACGTAATGTGTGTTTAATACCAACAGATGTACTTGAAAGATCTTTAACACGATTGCCAAATCGGCGATGCTTCGGTTTTCTCACCCTTTCTTATTTCATAGAACTCTGAAGGGGGCATTAAATAGTTCATGTTAAAGTGAATTGTCAATAAAATGCTAGGAATTATTACATGCAAAGATGACAGCTGAGACAATTATTTATCTATGGTTATAAAACTATGACTAATGCACTAACAGATTAAAGCCTTTGCATAGAGCGTAGAAGTCCTGACTATATGCATATTTTTTGTTAGAGTCATATTCTTCATGGCCATTGCTCAAAATGATTCCTAATTTCTGAAATCTCGTATCTACTTATTTCCTTTTGCTCTTTCTGTTTTGATAGCCTTCAGCCCTTAATACATTCCTCTATTGCTTTGGGTAATTGCATGTTTAGATGTATGTCTCCCCATCAGACTGTGGGCCTCCTGAGGGCAGCGCATGTGTCTTTCATCCATCTTGAACTGAATGATTAGAATAAAAATCTGGACCATTTTTAAATTCACACTTCACTTGTATCACAATCCCAGGTGAAACCAGAGGTTCAGAGTTTTACCTTCTTCATCTACATTAGGCATTCTCCACTGACTGTGAATTTGGCTTTTAGATAGTTTATGTGTTTTCATCCACCTCCATAGTGCTGTCTTTAAATAAATACGTAAGACATTCTTCCGAATTCTGTTAATAATGTGCCTGCCTCATGCTGGAAATAGATCCCCAATGAAAACTATTAATTCAACTACAAATACGTTTTCTCTTTGAGATTCAGGAACCTAAAATAGTGATAGAATCTTTGATTTTGTCTCTATGTTTGTTCTTGCCACCAACTGCCAACTGGTTGTGAGATTCCAAAGAAAAAATTTTTCAGATGTGTCTTGCGAGCATCATACACTTTATTTCCTAAGAATTTAGGATTCAACTTGTTCTGCTCTGAGGGTGGGACATTTTGGTTTGCAGAAATATTGAAACAGCAATGCATCAGCAAGTTTGTATTGGGAGGAGAGATGAATATTTCAAGCTCATGTTCATATTGCCTTGGGAGGAATTTGTAATCTGGATCCCACAGCTGTTGCTGAGTGAACCAGTGGGGTCGTTATCCTCTGGCTAAGCCAGTAGGGGGTTCCCAAAACCTGTCTCTACTGCAAGATGCTCTCTGCATTTTTATTACTTGCTGTAACCTTAACAACTGTGTTTGGAAAAGCACGATTTTTTAAAAATCCCCTTATAAATTATGTATGTCTCTATTGACTTAAAATCACGCTCGTTCACAGGTTCTGTGTTTGGGAGAAAACAAAGAGCATTTGGATGGGGTTAGATTCTTAAAACATTTCTCAAGAGAGGGAGCTAAAGGGAAAGTCTAATTTATCTGAATATTCTAAGTAAGGATTTTGGCGTGATAAAATCTATGTGGCGGTGAGTTGCGTGCACAACATGCTCCTGAGTGTCGGGATGGGATCCATCCGTTTTATCTGCCTCTCCTCTGTAGCACTGTGCTGCTTCAACAATCGACTCTAGATCTCCAGGCTGGAAGGCCCTGTGTTTGTGTAAAGCTGTCAGCTAGCAGAGGGCAGAGGCACCACATTTTGGGGTAGAGAATTTTCTAAAAGTAGACAGATAGTGAGGGGCAGGTAGTTGTTGCCATATTTTCTATATCAAGATGGGCCTCACAACAAAACAGTGCTTTGCACGCAGTAGGTTCTTGCAAACATTTGTCAGCATGCTATTATATTCTTTGGTCTTTGCTTTGAAGAATTTTCAGGGTCTGTTTATTGTACTGTTAGTGGAAAGAAGCCACAAAATTACATATTAGTAAGATATGGTTACATAATATAAATATTTCAGCCTCAAAACACTTGCTGCTTCTGTTTTTATGAAATTTGTTTTAGGCAGAAAAAAAATTCAAGATTTGCCCCTGATACGGTTGTTCTCATTTTTAGAGTTTCTCACTTTAATCTGAGAGAAGGCATTGAGTCCTTTGGGCCACACTGTTCTCATCCTTGACCCACTTGATCCCTAAAGTTGATTTCTTGTTTTTAAAATGCACATTCCATCATCTGTCCATGAGAATAATGGCACAAGAACGAACTCATGTTTAAA
This sequence comes from Indri indri, assembly GCA_004363605.1. NCBI lineage: Eukaryota > Metazoa > Chordata > Mammalia > Primates > Indriidae > Indri > Indri indri. Next base: position 5,524 of record RJWJ010043380.1, on the reverse strand, counting down.
AATTTCTTGTGATTTGGACAGGTTGGTTTCTAAGGCTTTTAAGTGCACAATACTGAATTTATGTACATAATGAGTCATTTTTTTTTTCATTCAACAGCAATATGTTTTCTTCACTGAGCACTGAATGAGTCTTATGAAGAGGATTTTCAAGTGGAGCCTGGGAGAGCAAGGCAGTCATTACTGACTTTACAAAAGCTACTGTTGATATATGTTGCAATATCACCAACATTTCTGGTGATTTAAATTCAGTACTAAATTGGCTCTGATAATGTTAACCAATAAATTGGATGCAATTTCAGTAGCACATATTCTGACATCTTATCTAGGGAAATCTTAGCTGTTCTTCTGGAGAAATAAGTTTGGAGCAGGTCTGCAATGCAACCTTAATTAGAGGGCAGATGGGCCAGTGACAAATGAATGTTCTGCTGCTAGATGTTCTGTTCCAGAGAAGGATGCAATCAGTTCAAGCTGTTTTTGACTGATGTTTCAGACTGTGGTCTTGTAAACAGTTCTGAAAATTCCCACTTTTTAAAAGTGTAAATTCCTGTAATTGGGGTATGCTTTAAAAATTAACCCTAAAAAGAATAAGGGATGGAGGATGGAGTAGTTTTCAGTTTTGCGTTACTAGCTGGATAGCAGTAGCACTCTGTTCTGAAAAGAGGAGGAAGCAGGTGATTAGAGGGAATGCATCTAAATGCTACGTGTCAGAAAGAAAGGAAAATGGAGTTTCCTTGGCACTGAAGAACTGTGTAATTAGCTGGGATAACAAGCATTGATATTTATTGTAGTGGAATGCAAGGAAGAAGCTGAAAAACAAAACTCCTGGAGTCCCCACTCCACATCTGCCGAACTAATTTAGGGGTAATTTTATCATTTTAATCTGCATGATGCTCTCCCCCAGTTGCTAAAGTACCCTGGTGTATACCAGATGTCAGACATTTAATGAGGCCTCCGAGGCTTAGGATGGGTTTGATTTATGTGCTTCATGCCCGCTAGGCCTTTGGACGAACCCACAAGCTGGTGGTTCCTGGTTTGCAATGATTCACAATACTGAAAGCCTTCAGTAAATGTTAGTGGCCACTCTAGCCGCTAGGAGGAGCTGGAGGCTACTCCATCCACTCTGCTCAAATTCATACAAGACTCTGGTCCAGAGGCAAGAGGAAAAGATTTTAAGTACTAGGGTATTAAGGAGTTAGTATCAGGAAAGATGGAATTAAATCTCTCAGTCTGTAGAGATATGACTTGAAGTAGAGTATAGTGGTTAAGAGCGTGTGGTTCTTGGAGTCTACATTGTAAGTCGTGACAAAATACTGAATTTATCTAAGCCTTAGTTTCCTCAACTTTGAAATTAAGATAATATTACTACCTATCCTTAGTTTTTTTGTGAGCAATAAATAATTCAGGTAAAGAACTTGGCTACAATGTTAATATTGCTTCATAAATTGATTTATATGTATAATTATCTGACTCTTAGGTGTACACTTTATCTGGGGAATCTTCTTCTGTAGAGCTAGGATGTTAGCTAAGGTAGATGAGGACTTAGATCACCCATCATCTGTTCCCCCTTCCAGAATTAGTTTAGCCTGGTTGTTTGAAGCACAGGGGCTAGAGTCATATAGTTCTGGGATGGAATCCTGCTTCTGACACTTAGTGACTCTGTGACCTTGGGAAGGTTATTTAACCTTGTTACATCTCAGTTGTCATAATCTTTACCTGAGCAAAACAATAGTACCTTAATCACATAGTTGTTGCTAGGATTACAAATGAGACGACTCACGTAACCATGTTTAGAATAGTATCTGGTGCATGGTGGCACTCAATAAAGGTTTGCTAATATTATTATTTCTTAGATCCAATACTTTATTTACTTTTAAAACATCTTCTTGGCTTTGTATTATGTTTTATGTGCCCCTTGTACTGATCACTGATGCTTCGGTGTTTTCACTGCTGATGGGAAACAGTCAACAATGGCTAAATGCATTGCTTAGATTCACAAGGGGACTGCCAGGCTAGAAGGGAAATCCATGGACGCTTATGGTTGGAAAAGGGCAAAGGTAGCTGGTCAGGGCCAAGCAGGAAGATGCCTGTGGCATCAATGTAAAAGGGACTCTAAAACGTTGAAGACATGGTGCCATGTAATTCAGGTCTCCATGCAACTCCTTTTGTAGCTGGCTTCTTTCATAGTTTGGTTTTTGCCAAATTGAAATGCACTTTGGAGTAAAAATTAAAACAAAACAAAACATTCCTTGCCAGCTCTGATAGATCTCTTTTGAGAATTTTTCCAACAGGTGACAACCTCTCTGAGGAGAGCAAGTTGACAGTTGCCTGAAGTCAGCAGTTAGAGCTAAAATTGAAAAATGCATGTGATAGTGCTACTTAATAAGAACTGGACATTATCCCTCTAAATTTTAAACCCTTTAATATGCCTGCCAAAACGTTTTCTGATTTAAACAATTGCAAAAGGAACTAAAAAGAGAGAAAGAACTACTAAGATGGTAAAAATATTTTTGCCGACATAAAGGATGCTAAAAAAAAAGCCTCCAATGATATTTTGAGCAGGACTTTGTAACATATCCTTATAAATTACCTCTATTAATGCATGCAAACTATGTGTAAGGAAAACCTACAAATGAAAAGAAGATTCCAAATTAAGTTAGAATATTACATTATACTCAGTGCATATGACTGATTATCTTAGTAAAAAATAATGAAGGAGGTATAAAAAAGCACTTTCCTTCTTCAATAAATAATTGAACAGATTGGACAGATATTTTTGAAAGAGTAGTTTAAATATGCTTAAACTTATTACTTAGTTCAACTTATCCATACATCTGGGTGTGGCACTGGCAAGGGGTACAAGATACTCTGTTATGGAGTTAGATAAGCTGCCTTTGCTTTTATTCTTAAGTTTGATAAGAAGTAGACTACTTCATGTGTTCAGTAACAGAGATGCTGAAACTTAATCCTGGATAACAAATGAAGAAGAAATTAAGTGAAAATATTAGCAAAATTGAAGCTCCACAAGGTTCAATTTGCTACTTAATATGTCAGATTCCATAGTTGGCTCATCATCTCTAACATTCTCTGCATTTGGTGAAAATATTTTTGTCTGTTTTTGAGAGATGTGATCACAGTCATAAATTTATTTTATTTACTTGGTTTAATTAATCAATTAAACACATGTGTTTTGGGTACCCAGGCTGTGGGCTTCCGAGAATTCCCAGAGTATCTGTAGCGGAGAGCTAAATTCAGCCAGGAGGTGAGAAGTGGCTCTGTGAAGAGCTGACATTTGAGCTAAGGTGTCAAGGAAAAGAAAGACCAACATGTAAAGATCTAGAGCAGAGGAAATGGCTGGCACAAAACTTGAAGGCAGGAGTGAGCTTGATAACTGGGTGCATTGGAAAAGAAGCCTAGAAGTTTCCCTGGAGAATTCTTTTTTTTTTTTTTTAATTTTCAATTTTTTAAAAAAAATTCATAATATTATGGGGGTACAAATGCTTTGGTTACATATATTGCCTTTGCACCACCCAAGTCAGAGCTACAAGAGTGCCCAACTCCCAGACATCGCACACTGCACCCATTACGTGTGAATTTAGCCATCCCTTCCTCCCCCACTCCCACCTGCTCGACGCCCCATGAATGTTACTTCCATTTGTGCACATAAGTGTTCATTTAGTACCAATTTAATGATGAGTAGGTATGGTGCTTGTTTTTCCATTCTTGTGATACTTCACTTAAAAGAATGGGCTCCAGCTCCATCCAGGATAGTACAAGGGGTATTAATTAGTTCCTTTTTTTTTTTAATGGCTAAGTAGTACTTCTCTGGAGAATTCTTAATCACAAGCTTGCACTCAGAGTCTGGACTCTCTTGTATGACTTGCCGAACACTAAAGCAAAGCGTCATTTTCTAGGGTCATGCTTGGTAGTGCCCAGGCACCTAGGAGAGGTAAATGTAAATTTTCTTCATGGAGAAAGGTCTCAAAATATTGTCACAGTAAAGTTCCCCTAAGTATACAAGGCAATAAGCCACCATAGCTGGGAGACAGCAGAAACTACTGTCCAGAAGAAAAGACCCAAAGACTACAAATGCTAGAATGAGCAGAATTAAAATGTGTGAGCATTTTAATGAGCACATTTAATATGTTTAGAAAAGTAAAAGAGAATATTTTATGGTCTCTCTTAACTGGCACACACGTATTGAACACCCTTTGTGTGCCAGGCAGTGTCCTGAGTGCAGATCTTAAACATCCTAGCATCTTCTAGGATATCCATTCAAGGTCATTAATTGGCCCAAGTGTTTAGCTGTGGCTCTGGAACACCTTTGTATCTGCTCCTTCTTCTACATATTTCTTCTAGGTTCCATTCAAGGTTAAGTTTACCTTATTTTTTAGAATGAATATACTTTGCCTTCTGGCCCCATGTTGTGGAGTATGTTGCAGTTTACTTTTCAAGGGCACACCTGTTTTCCTCTCTGCTTGTGATCTAAAATGAAAGAATGCTCTGTCTGGCCTTGAGCCTAACACGGATGGAAAGATTTGTTGGCTAACAATTGGTTCACCGGCACAATCCATAAAAAGGGACACAGAATTGGTGAGTAAGAATTATAAAGGGTTTGAATTATTTAGAGAGATAAGATGAAGAAAAAGGGAGAGAAAGAATGTGATATGCCAATCCTACATAAACTTCTGAATTTAGACCCTTTCATGGTCACAGTTACTATCACTGATTTACATTCAATGGATCCTAGAAATGACTGAAAAGTTAGATATGAGCAGGATGCATCCATTACATCAAAATAAGTGTTTTAAATATGAAAGATAAATGTTGATCAGATATAAGAACCTTAAATCTTTACTTAAAGAAATATTACAGCCTCATCTTCCTTAGAAACCCTTAAAAAAATTATGGATTCTCATATTCTTGAAACTGTAAAACTGTTTTTGTTGGCTAAGTGAAGCTCTGCTTAACAAAATAGAGAAGCATATGAATGACTCATTAAATATTTCAGTATTCTGATTTTATGATATTATCTTAGGTAAGAGGCTCCCACTTGAGCACTCCAGCCACGATTTGGCTTAAAAGAATGTGAGTGTCTTTTAAAGCATACACATCCTTGATATGGGGGACCAACTCATTATAATAGGCATAATAATAATAGAAATCCCCCACTCTAGTTTTAAAGATGAAGTGACAGTAGGAAAATAAAGCTCCACTATAATAACAATAAGAAGGAAAATATTTAATAACATTTTAATAGTGTTTTATCTTTTACCAAACATTATTTCCTTTGAATCACACAAGTGTGTTAGCATATATATCCCATCCTAATTTGGGATCATTCGTTAGGAAGAGAACTGATCTATTCGAGCTAGTGGAGGAAGATTTATTACAAGGAGAAAGAAGTTTTTGGCAAAACTGAAAGGCGGGAAGTAGGGCTGGATCTCACAATGTGCTCAAATACACACAGCAGGAAAACTTTTGGGAACCTAAGCATCTCTCCACCGCTCTTTGGGTCTGCGTTGGG
>RJWJ010043379.1:0-12625 GCA_004363605.1 Indri indri | reverse complement strand
AGTGTGAAAAACACCAGAAGAAATAGTAATGTAGTCAGCATTACTAAATTTCAGTGATTATAATTTCTGAAGCTCACCAGCAAAAAAGAAAAAAAAAGTGTTATGCAAATTTTCCTCTCTCTTTTCTTTATTTCCCTTTCCCAGAAAAAACATTGTAAATTGCTAAAAGTCTTCTGGTGACTTGTCATATTTGGCACTAGTTTAATTGGTTTTGGCAATTGTATTTTAGTGACTCACAAGAGAATACTTTTAGCTTCTTTACTAACAGATGTAGCAGCGCCTGTGCTAAAAGCAATGACAACAATGTCACAACGTTATAAAATTGCAGGAATTTGATGCTGGTGGTCCAATAAAAATAAACTTGTATGAAAAGAGAGTCATGAGAAGATAAGACTTAAAATAATCGTTGTCATAAAATGTTTAGTCATAAAAGGCATGATCTTTTGTCATTTATTTAAATGACATACATTGAAATTGAGAATCTGTACAAGGCATCCTAGGAACCCTAAATTTTGAAGCCAATGTGTTTGTAATTATCATATTTCATTTGTGCCAGTGCTTTGTTTCTTGTTCGGGAGAAGCGTCTCTAACATCATTAAAAAATTCAAGCGATATCCTACTGACATTTTGCTTCTCTAAAAAAATGTTTTTTGAAAATTAATGTGCTATATTTGTGGGTCCTTAAAATTATCATTTCCCCTTGCAGCATCTGATTTGGTGGCGATTACAACTACATGAGATACTTTCATTTGAAACATGACGTATTTATGCAGCAAATGTCTGAGCGCCTGTGTGTCTGCCACGGCAGTACCTGCCTGCTTCGGTAGTAGAGAAACTGCTCTGAACAAGTCTCTGGCCTCAAGGAGCTCCCAGTCCAGAGGGAGAAGAGGCAAGAAGACACTTGTGCTTATCGAGAGCTGTGGTAGGAGAGGTACCATACGCAGTGCTAATGTCATGGAGTCAAGTTTCATCACTGTGGGATTATCCCAGCCTCCTCTGTCCAGACCCAAGCAGGATTTTGGTCTTTGCCTGTTCTGCTTTGCCTCCCCCTTGTCCTCTAGGGAGATTCTGCCTTGCCAGCCTCAGTGGTGGATCATTGTGCTTCCAAATCAAGAGAATGGGGAGAGAGAGACTGAAAAGTTATACAGAAAGGGAGGACAATGACCTTTTCCTGGATTAGTTCCTGGGCTTCACCATTATAAAAAAAATCCTCATGGTGGGCAAAACAGAAAAGACATTGAAAAAAGAAGTTGAGAAGCTAAACCATGACACATAAAAACAGATAAGCAGGTCGCAGAGATCAACTTAACTGCAACCAAAAGGCATGCCCATGACCAGTTCCCTCTGACCTGGGGTCTGAGACCAGAGGCAGAAGGGGGTTTGTTCCTCCCCATCCAAGCTGTTGCTAGTCTGTGGCCCAGACAATCACAGTAAAGAATGGTACATTTCCTGGAATTTGGAGCATTCCGTTTGCTCCAGTGCCATACGTAGGCATCAGCATAATACTCCTGTATGTGCTATGGAAAGCCCAGTGCAGTTCCTTTTCACCATCTCCTCCAGCACAAGAGCTGAGCATGTGCATATGCATGTGGATCAGACCCATCTATTTAGATCAACACACACAGCCATGCACACACACATCTCCCAGGAAGCAAAAGCAATATTCAAATTTAGGAGAAAAATGTCCTCCAAATCTACAAGGGTATAGTCCTACTAAAACTTGAACCCTGATTACTAAACTGAACTCTAACCTCTCAATATGGAACATCTGAATGAAGATTAGCAGAGACTTATAGATTTCCCTAAGATTGATGAGCGGTCACTTGTTTTATACATGTAACCAAGGACCCATTTCTGGTCATTTTACCCAAGCAAAATTTGCTCAAAAGATAAAAAGATGTCTCCACTTTTAGAAACAAAAACTACTAGAAAATTATGTTTTTCAGCATAAAGATATTTTAAATGAAGGAAATCATAACTAAGAAAATAAAACCAATTCATAATTTCATCATACAGATGCTCTTGTTGACTTTTAAAAAATAGTACATGTTTATGTAATAAAAGTTCTAACAGTACAGGAGTTTTTCAAATGAAAAGAGAAATTCTTTTATTTTGCTTTTCAAGGTAACCACTATTAAATTTTTTTTAAACCTTTTTATTTTGTTATTGCGGTCAAATACATATAACATAAATTTGCCATTTTAGACATTTTAACTGTAAAATTAAGTGGCATTAATTACATTCATACTGTTGTACAACCATCACCACTATCTTTTTCCAAAACTTTTTCATCACCCCAAACTCTGTATCTATTAAGGAATAACTCCCCCATTCCTCTCTTACTCCCTGATAAGAGATTAATTTAATCTACTTACCGTCTCTGTGAATTTATCTATTCTAGATATTTCAATAAGTAGAATTATATAATTGTTATTTTATATTTGGCTTATTTCAGTTATGGTAATGTTTACAAGATTCATCCATGTTATTGCATTGTGTCAGAACTTCAGTCTTTTTATGGCCAAATAATATTCCATTGTGTGTACACACCACATTTTGTTTATCCATTCATCTGCTGATGGACCCTTAAGTTGTTCCCACTTTTTGGCTATTGTAAATAATGCACAATGAATATTGGCCAAAAAAAAAAAAAAAAGAAAAAAAAAAAGTATCTGGTCAGGTCCCTGCTTTTCTTTCTCTCAGATGCCTACCAAGGAGTAGAATTGCTAGGTCATATGGTAGGTAATTCTATGTTTAGTTTTTTGAGGCAACACTAAACTGTTTTCTTCAGTGGCTGTACCATTTTGCATCCCAATCAGCAATCTACAGGGGTTTCACTTTTCCCACATCCTTTCTCATACTTGTTATTTTCCTTTATTATTATTGTCATTATAACCATACTAGTAGATATAAAGTAGTATCCTATTGTGACTTTTGATGCATATTTCCCTAGTAACTGGGAATATTGGACACCCTGTCATGTATTTATCGACCATTTATATATCTTCATTGTAGAAATGTCTATATAAGTCCTTTGCCCACTTTTGAGTTGTCTTTTTATTGTTGAGTTTTAGGAGTTCTTTATATATGCTACATATTAAGCTCTTATCAGATATATGATTTGCAAATTTTTTCTTTCATTCTGTAAGTTCTTTTTTCACTTTCTTCATAGTGTGCTTTGATGTACAAAAGTTTTTAATTTTGATAAAGTTCAGTTTATCTGTTTTTTTTCTTTTGTTGCTCATGCTTTTGGCATCATATCAAAGAACCAGTTGCCAAATCCAGGTCACGAAGATTTATCTCTGCATTTTTCTCTAAGACATTTGTGGTTTTAGCACTTATATTCAGATCATTGATCCATTTTCATTAATTTTTGTATTTGTTTTTAAAGCCTTATAAATATATTTACGGAGATACCTTGGCGGACTTTTATTAATTTGGCAGAGCAATGGGGTTGCTGGGTCAAAACATTCTAAATTTTAAAAGACAATGACTATGATGTCTTCTCCTGTTGCTTCTGTTCAATATTTTATTGAGCATCCTAGACAGGACAATTAAGTAATAAAATGAAAAGAAAAAGTATCTAGATTGGAAAGGAGAAATTAAAACTATCTCTATCAGATGACTATGATCTGTTACACAGAAAATCCTAACTAAATCCACTAAAAAGCCATTAGAACTAATGAAATTAGTTCAGTTGCAAAGGGTAAAAATCATTTACATATCTATACACTTGCACTGAACAATCAGAAAATGAAATTAAGAAAATAATTCCATGTACAATAGCATCAAGAAGGATAAAGTATTTAGGAATAAATTTAACAAAAGAAGTGCAAAACTTACACTCTGAAAACTATAAATTACTGTTAATGGAAATTAAAGATTTAAATAATTGGAAAGCCATCTCATGCCCATGGATCAGAAAATTTCCTGTTGTTAAGAAGGCAATAACTTTCCAAATTGATATAGAAACCTCTATTAGAATCCCAGTTGGCTGCTTTGTAGAAGCTGATCTGAAAATTCATATGTGAAAGGGGCCCCGAATAGCCAAACTCATTTTGAAAAAGAAGAACAAAGCTGGAGGACTCACATTTCTTGATTTCAAAACTTAGTCTGAACCTACGGTAATCAAGACGGTGTAGAACTAGTGCAAAGATAAACATATAGATGAATAGAATACAATTGAGAATCTAGAAATAAATCCATGCATCTATGGTCAATTTATTTCAACAAAAGTGCTCCAAGACCATTCAATAAGGAAAGAATAGTCTCTTCAACAAATGGTCCTGAGACAATTTGACAGCCTCATGCAAAAGAATAAAGTTGGATCCTTACCTCACACCATACATTAATACAAAAAATTAGGTCAAAATGGATTTAAAAGAACATACATGTAAGAGCCAAAACTATAAAACTCTTAGAAGAAAACACAGGTTAAATCTTGGTGAACATGAATTTGGCAGTGAATTTTTAGGTATGATGAAAAGTATTAATACAAACAGTGAAAAAAATAGATGAATTGCACTTTATGAACTTTTGTGCTTCATAGGTTACTATTAAGAAAATGAAAAACAACCCACAGAATGGGAGAAAATATTTGCAAATTATATATCTGATAAGGGACTTGTATCTAAAATATATAAAGAGGAGTGACAACTCAATAATAAAAAGACAACCTAATTCAAACATGAGCAAAGTATCTGAATGGATATGTTCCCAAAGAAGATATGCAAATGGCCAATAAGCACATGAAAGCATCCTTAGCCATCAGGGGAATTCAAATCAAAACCACAAGGAGGTGCCACTTCATACCCACTAGCAAGTCTAAAATCAAGAAGTCTGTTAATAACATGTGTTGGAGAAGATGCGGAGAAATTGGACTCCTCATACACTACTGGTGGGAATGTAAAATGGTGCAGCCACTTTGGAAAACAGTTTGACCATTCCTCAAAATGTTAAACATAGAGTTATCATTTTACCCCACAAATCCACTTTTTGTTATGTATCTAAGAGAAATGAAAACATATGTCCACACAAAAACTCTTATATGAATGTTTATAACATCATTATTCATAATAACCAAAAGGTAGAAAAAAACCAAGTGTTCCTTAACTGATGAATGTATAAACAATGTGTAGTATATCTATAAATGGAAAATTATTTGGCAATAAAAATAAAGGAAACACTGATACATTGTTCGACATGGAAGAAGCTTAAAAATATCATGCTAAGTGAAAGAAGACAGTCGCAAAAGACCACCTTTATGTGATTCTACATGAAATGTATAGACTAGCAAATCTCCAGAGACAGAAAGTATTGTGTATTAGTGGTTGCCTAGGGCCAGGTAGGGGTGGGGTGAGTGGATGGGAGGGATGATTGCTAAAGGCTATGAGGTTTGTTTGTGGGATGATTAAAAAATGTTCTAAAATTGATTGTGGTGATGGGTGCACAACTCTGAAAATATACTAAAACCCATTAAATTATACACTTTATATAAATTAATTGTATGATATGTGAATTATGTATCAAACAAGTTGTTATAAAAATTGTATCCTTTTATATTCTTCACTTAGATGAATATTCAGTTCAATTCAGTAAACATTTTTGAATGACTTTATATAAAAAAAAGGACAATGACTAATGTCCTCCATAGAGATTGTACCAAATTACATCCCCACCAGCAGATGAGGGCGCCTCTCCTCTGCACTGATGATATTCAGCTGGCAGGTGCTAGCCTGGGCATGCGATATTTATGGCTGGCATCAGTTCCAAGTGGAAATGGTTGTTATTAATAGAATATTTTGAATCTCTCTCCTACCTGTTCCCCACTTCCTAGCCTATCTTGGGTATCATCAAATTTTCCATATTTTTTCAAAACTGAAAAATTGAAAGTGATTTGATTGAATTCCTTTTATGATGAGTGAGGTTGAGTATGATTATCTTTTACACATTGAAATTTTAATTAGATCATAAGAATGTAGCTTTATTGTACCTTTAATGAAACACATCAGTTCCTAAGCCCATTTCGGGTCGGTCCTGTTCCCGAGAGGCAACCATGTTACTCTTATAACATTTTCTGATTTTAGTTCTTCATGTGATTCTCTATATCTTTAAATTTACTCAATACCTTGAAATGTTATATATAAACTCCTATTTCTTGGTTTATGTCTTTAAGAAGCTATCTCTTGACTTTCTGCCATGGTAAGTCTTAGCTCATTTCCTCTCCTATCTTCCACATAGCCATATCAATATTTTATCGTTATCAGTTGCTTTTTCTTTTTTTTTGTCAATTACTAACAAAAGGTTATTGGGCTCAAGCTTCCTCCTTCTGCCATTTTCCTGTTCTATAATACTTTGCATGTTGTGTTGTCTGTACCTGACAACTTCAACATTGTCAAGGTTGATGTTATTTATATTCTGCTCTGAAACAGTAAATTCATCTGTGCTGTGTCAATGCTTTGATTCTAAAAGCTGAAACTCAATAAAGTGTTTATGTTACTGCAACCATGTAAATATCATTCAACTGCAGATCCAAGAAATGTGCTTGTTTATATTTCTTTTTGTTGTTGTTATTCCTCCTGGAGCTTCTAATTGCTTATTTTTTCTGGCATTGTCAGCTTTATTGAATCTTTAAATTTTTCCATTCTGCAAAGAATACTATCAAATGTATGAATCTCCTTTTCTAAGATACCTCCCTCCTGGACACCTAGCTCCCTCAGGCTGACTGTTTCCTGCGTTTTCAGCACAGCTACATTCTGGGACTTCCCTTTGTCATTCTCCTGGATGCTTCAGATCCTGCTATTGCTCATCCTTAAGTGTAACTGCCTGGGAAAGGCTGTCTGAGACTTACACTTGGTCTGAAAATATCTTTATTCTTTCTTCACCATTGCTTTATAATTAGGCTGAGTATAGAATTTTCAGATGTTGATATCAGAATGTTTTGCTTGCAAGTGTCAGAAAGCTTGGTTTAAAAAAAAAAAAAAGGAGGAGTAGAGGGTTTCTGGCTAAAATAACCAAAAAGTCCAAAGTTGTATTGACTTCAGGTATGGTTTGATCCAGAGGCTCACAGGGTCATATGGGCTTTGGTTTCTTTTTTTATTTTATTTATTTTTTATTTTTTTTAGTGTTTTTCCACCTCTCTCTGCATTGTGGCTAGAGAACATGATCTGCATTTTTTAATACTTTGTGACATTTAGTGAGGTATAGGCACCTAATATATAGTTAATTTTTAAAATATTTCTTGGGTTTTGGAAAAAAAGTATATTCTTTTATCATAACAAAGTGGCATTTTTTTCAGATTCTATAAATACTCATTTTATATTAAATTTAAAAAACTCAGTTTTCTTTATTTTTCTTAGCATTTATCTGGTATGTCTTCGTCCTGTATTGGCTCTGTTCTCTCAACCCACTGTTGTGCTCTAGTTGTTGCAATGAAAGCCATTTTAAAGTCAAAGCATTATTTGAACTATTTAATGTGTAAAGTCTTTGTATACCTTATCTACAACAGCCTGGTGCATGGGCACTCAAAAATATTTATTAAAAGGATTAATGAATAAACTAGGAAAGCATGCCTAATCAAAGCAATTCAATTCTGTTCTGCCTCATATATATATATCCATTTATTTCTGCAATTTTCCATTTTTTAAAACTCCCATTAGCTGTTTAAGATCAACATCTAATTTTTAGTGGAAATTTCTCAGGGGCAGGAACATATTATTGACCATATTTTTTGCCTGCTTTTTAATCCACCCAAATTCTGACTATTCATTTACTAAGAGTACAGCAAACCTATGAAAAAATGTTTTCTATTCATGATTAAATTCAAGGAACTCATGGAAGGTCAGTTTTCTCAAACAAAACGTACTAAAGGCAATTAACTAGGGGAGTGCAGTTGTGCTCACAAACAGGCTGGGGTGGCCTCAGCAAGCACGAGCCCTCTCCCCCTCGGAGTCTGTGGTCCAGAGCGTGGGGAGGGAGAGGCGGCAAAGGCTAGGCAGTGTCAGTGGTCTGTTCCTCTCAGAAACATCACTGGAGGGTTTGGCCTTGTATGTAGAAAGCTGTCTGGCTTGATTTATGGAGCAAATCTAGCTTTGCCCAGAGTTTCTCTTTTCCCTAAAATTAAACTTCTATTCAGACTTACATCAGCTATTTTGTTCCTTTCAAGGACTGTGTCCCTTTCAACCTCTCCCCAAGCCCAGCGACTTAAGGCATAATTTGAATCTGTCATGTGGTGCTGATATACGGGAGGTGGGGTCTGGCTGCTAATACTGGTGAAAGGAGTTGAGTTTTTCCCAATAGGATGAACATTCTGCATTTAATGAAAGCAAGATCCTAGAAATTGGCTTCTACTCTACAGCATCTAGATCTTGTAAAATTATACATGGCTTGGGGACCACCTAGATAATATACAGGGGTGAGTTATTCTATCCCCAGAAATCTTTCATGATTCCAGCTGAGGTCTAGGTCCAAAAGCTTCATATAAATCTTGCTAGAGAGAGACTAGAGGTGGATATTTCCTTCAGTTGGCATTTGTGTGTTCATTGTGACTAACAACACTCTTGATAGTATGACTTAATCACAAAGATTTGATTTGGTATCAAGAAATTTTAAATGATCATATTTCTTAATGAACTCTCTCCATGGCCCACTACATGCATGGGAGGTGCTACTCGACAGCTCATTTTGCATTATCCTGTAGTGGGAAGAACATTGCAGTGGACCTCATTCTAAGTGTGTTGTCAGGATAAATGCCTCCACACCCGAATTCAAAATCAACTGAAGCAGTTAAACCAGCACACTGGGTGTCATTGATGTTTTCCAATTTTTTTCTTCTTACTCTAGGCAACATTAGAAAGCTTATTTCCCTCCTAAATTGTAGGCAACACAAAAGCTTAGAATAGATTGGTAAAGAAAACTTAGTTTTTAAAAAATTCCACTTTTAGGAATTTAATAGACTAAGAAAAATAGCCAAGCTATAAAAGGACCTTGACTCAGCAGTTTTTAATTGGAAAAAAAAAAAAAACTACTTACACATCGATCAATAAAGGACTATTGAAATATATTGTAGACTACATTGGATATTTATAGCATCCCACGGAATGTGCAGCTGTTAAAAAGAATGAAATTGCTCTATTTGTGCTAACATGGGAAGTTCTTCAAGACATTTTATTATGTGAAAATAAGCCAGATAAGGCAATATAGGTATTAATTATATGATCCCCTCTATAAGAAAATTTAAAATATGTATATATGTGTGTGTGTATATAAGTGTAATGTATATTGGGGTACATGAGCAAAAATGTTTTCTGAAAAAACTATAAGAAACTGCTAATAACTAGGATGAGAATGACCAGATGAGGATGAGGAAGTAGAATATTACTTTTCATTTCACAACTTTTTGTACTATTTGAATTTTCATTGCATACATGAATTAATTCTTAAAAACATGTCATCGAAGTCTAGGTGGTAGGATTATAGGACATTTGTATGTTCTTTATAGTTTTATGCATGAAAGAAACACTAGCAAATGTCATTTTTAAAAGCCATAATTGTGGGAATATAGTCCTAACAACAACAACTAAGGGGATTAAATTTCAAAGTTTAATTGTTTCTTTAAAATAACATAAATTCCAAGCTCTTCTAGTCTAACGGAAATGATGCCCATCAAGAAATTTTTGACTGTTGTGTGAAATAGTCTGGCTCTGAAATCCAGTGAGTTTGGGTAAAGAAAGTTGTTTCAAAGCGTGGCAAACGAGGATTAGGACTTTTACAAAGACTATTAGAGAGAAATTTAAAAAAATATTAATGCATAATGATTTCAGGAGAACATACATAAAATAAGTGTGCATAAACTATAAACAAAATGCATTTCCAGGTGTTTTTCTTTGGTTGCACACACATTTTTCAGACTTTTAACTTTAAAGATTTACTCAAAAATACCATAATTTGCCATATTTTTAAAGAAGAAATACCACCAAATGAGACATTTAAAGATGTTGAATTATAAATACATACTGGATGTTTTCCTTTCATGAGGTAGCTATTTAAGTCATTCTACATTTCCTTCCCTCTACTTGATAGTTTCAATTCTGTGGTTAAAATTACTTGGATACAGCCCTGAACATTCAGTTAACACACAGTGACACGCTGTTCTCCCACAACCTCCCGCAGCACTGCCGATAGCGCAAAGCGCACATACTCCATGCAGACTTGTTGATTAACTGATTGATTATAAAGCAGGATAGAAGTTGATTCTGGTATATATCACTTCCACAAAATTAATGATCACCTCAAAAGTGGTTCTAGTCTACATTCAACAGGGCCTGGGAAGTAATTTTCACTCCGCTTGAGGTTTTTCTCTGATTAAAAATAGACTTTTCTGTTTTCCTTGATGTTGAATTTCAAAGACAAGTTTCTGCGATTGCTCAGGAAGAAAGAAGTGAGTCAGATCTGCATGTGCGATTTGTGAAGAACTTTAGCGTCCAATGGTGAGAGAAAACGAGAAAGTAGGGGTTGCTTTGAACAGGGACAGTGGGCTTCCATGCGGCCACTGGTTCCATAAGAGTCCCGAGAGTTCCAAGGGAGTTAAAAGCATTCTCTTCTTAGCAAACGATGTCTCAAAGGGGTGCCAAGTCTTGCCATGTTTATTCAGACTGCTTGATGCGAGTAGTCAAATTTGGGACATAACTTCCAGGGAGAGTATTTTAACAATTTTTTGTAGGAGTTGACTTTTGTCACAAATGTATTTGAATTAAATATCCCCAAATATTTTCTGAGGAAATACCCGTGCAGGTCGTGGCTGAGAGTCTCTGCGTTTGACTCAACTGCGCTGCTGGTTGTTACTGGAGCTTCTCTCCATTACATCAGAGTGGCGACTCATTAAGTTTTATGAATTTTCTGAAAAAGATTTTCCTCTCTCTGGGTTCTTATGAGTCTCCTTGGAAACTTGCTCCTGAATTTTATCCCTCTCCTCAACGCTAGTTTAGTTTTTACTCCAGTTCAGGCATGTTTGAAATAGTGTTTCAGGCTTTAACCCTCCATTGCCCGTTTTGATCATGATAAACTTATTATTTCTGTTTGAATCAACTCTTGCCCCAGTCCTGTGTCCATCTGCCACAAGATGTTGTGAATCTACGTCCAAAGTGAGAGTTCGTTTGGCCCAGTTATGCTGCTTAAAAGCCCTGAGGGTTGGTGTATTTATTGTCTTTTGACTTTGGAGACTCCAGGCTTGAGTACCTCCCATGACCTTTGTCCCTGTGTGTCCTTGTATGTAAACATCTTGCAGCAGCAAAACTCCAGCTCTCCATGACTTTGGCAGCAGGGCAGGGAGGAATGGCCTCCCCTGGGAAATCTCTTTCTGAATACGTTTTGCTCCACATCGCCTAGTCCCCAAAGGGTTGTTGTTAGCGCCAGGCATGTCATGTCTCCTCCACATGATCTTATTTTCAGATAAGCATCTTCAAAAAAGCAAACGGAAAGATAATTAGCATTCATCTTTCAATCACTTTCATTTCTCGTTTTCACCGAGTATAAAGACTCCCATATTCTCATGTCTTTGGGGAGTATGTCTCCATGTTTAGCTTCCTTTCAGAAGAAAGATATTTTTACCTTCTTACTCAAATGGCTTTTGACCTAGATCTCTCTATTCTCCCAAACCCCAACATCTCCATCCTGAATCTTTAGGAAAGGAGCTGTTTTCTGCCTCCAAATAGCACTTTGTGGAGAGAAGAGGTCCCCTGCTTTCCATCCATTGCCCATCTGCCCTCCAGTACCCAGGCTCACGGCTGCATGGCAGACTGTGTCTGAACAGAGACCTGGCAGAGTCCAGACGAGGAAAGATCTGGTGCTTGGAGGACACTACCTCCCTGAGCATCAGGGCCCCTTCAGTAAGATGCCTTTGCACAATGTGAATGTGACTTCCTGGTGTGGTCCCTTCGCCCAGACACAAACCTGGATTAAGGGAAGAAGTCCAGAATGAAGCAAATAATGCTTGTCTGCTGTTTTCATTTACAAGTGTGTTTTCCCAGTGCAGGAGGCCAGATATTGCTTCCTAATCACTTAGAGACCAGGAGTTGCAAACCTGATGTGTACAGATAAAGTCTTTGAATTCTAATGCCTTCTCCAGTTTGCCTTAGTCTCGCTGCTCCCAACCTAGCCCCTAAGTCTTTAGAGTTTGAGGAGCGTGTATTGAGGCCCTCCTGAATTCTCTGCTCTGTGCTAGGTACTATGGTGGTACCGTGGACAGATGAGGCCTGTTCATAGTCCTCCAGGACTGCAAGGCCCTCCCTAATAAACGTTGATGGGAGTAAGAATCTTAGAAGAAAAAGTATGAAATATGTAAGTGGCAAAGTGAAGAGAGTTTAGACAAAAAAAAAAAAAAAATGCTGGTCAACAGAGTTGGGAAGGCATCTTTATATATAAGGAAGGGAATGTTGAAGGGTGGTGAGAGTTTGTGACTCAACAAGGGCAATCAAGGTTTCATAAGCCAAGATTTAAATTTGTGGGCAAGCCCTTGGGGACAGGAGGAGGAAATTCTTGCCTGAGTGGACAGTGTGTGTGAGGGAACATTAGGAAATTATGTCTAACCTAGGAGTTGTCAGATTCCCATCACATTAACAGTGGTTTT
>RJWJ010043378.1:0-12624 GCA_004363605.1 Indri indri | reverse complement strand
TCTCTGAATTTGCTGCTCCGTCTCCTCTTACACCCGGCCCCAAGGGCTGTCTTGCCACCTCTATTTTGCAGTGAAGCTCAGCTTCTCCCGGCCTCTGCGCCCACTGCTCCCAGCCCAGCTGAAGGAGTGACCAATTAGCCCTGTTCCTCTTCCTGAGAATTGGTCACCCTTACGTCCAGGTGGCTGTGACCTGGACTGGAGGGACACGCAGGGCAGTATGGCTCAGTGGCACGAGCCTGGACTCTGCTGATGGATTGCTTGGGTTTGGATCCCATTTCCTCCCTGTGTGATCTTAGGCAAGTGACTTCACCTTTCTGTGCTCTCAGCTCATTATCAGTAGCAATGGCACATTCCTCCTGTGAAGACCGAATGCATGTTGCAGCGTGAATGAATACACGTGGAGCTCTGGCACAGAGGAAGCACTCTGCTACTGCTGATTATTGGTATCGTTGTTATTGCTGTTACAGAACACGGTGTGTCGCTTGGCAGGGGCCATTGGTGGGGCAAGGGGTGATGGACATGTCTGCTGCACCCACCCAGCCCACGGACTATCATCGGTGGTAAGACTCACCATCCTGACCTGCTCACCATCCTGGGTGAAGGACCCACCCTGGGGAAAGGGGGAGCTTGGTGCAGGCGTGTGTGTGTGTGTGTGTGTGTGTGCACACGCAGAGAAATAATTTTGACCCTCTTCCATTGCTGTGGCTGAGCCCTCAGGCAGAGGCCCTGCTTTGGCCCTTATGCCCTCATAGGGGTGGTGGAGGGCTTTTCCCTACCTCAGTGGAGCACAGGTGGGTGTGTGTGCAAATGGTAGGCTTTTAGGGGGAAGTAAGGGCTTTGCCTGACAACCAGGCGTCTTCTAGAATTGTAGGAGAGAAGCTGACTCTGGGTAAGGTAGCGAGTGGATGATGGGGAAGGAAGACAGTGTCTGCAACGCTGCAAAGCCTGAACTCCTCCCATCCTGATTGTTGGAACACCTATTTCCCCAGCTCAGAATCCTACCTAGAGCCTCTCTGGTCCCGCAGCTGCCGGTGTGTTGGTGGAGATCACGGGCACAGGATCCTGAGGGGCTGGTGAGCCAATGGCTCAGGCCTCCAGGCCTGGGGCCCCAGGCAAGATGTGAGAGGGGGAAGAAAGGCCGGGAGGAGGCAGAATGACAATAACAGGGTGCTTCCTTTGTGCCAGATACTGTTCATTGAATCCCAGCAACAACCCAATGAGGAAATGTGATGGTCATCTGCCCATTTTACAGATGAGGAAATAAATCAAGGCTTTAAGAGGTTAACCCTTTTTCTGTTCATTCTGAACATGCCAAGATTACTTCTACCCCAGGCCCTTTGCACTTGCTCTTCCCTGCCTGCAGTGTTCTACTCTCAAATCTGCACAAAGACACTGAGTGTATTAGCTTCACAACAAATCACTCCAAAATTTAGTAGCTTACAATAGCTCAATCTCTTGCTGGATAACAAATCACCCCTGAATTTAGTAGCTTACAATAACAAATATTCATTTTCTCGAAGTTTCTATGGGTCAGGAATTCTGGTGCAGCTTCAGGGACACATTATGACTTCCATGGGACCCAGACACTCTTGCCTTTGTTGGCCCTTTCCCTTTTAAAAGAATATTAAAAGATTGTCTTTTATGATTGTGTTGGTGTAAAGATAATGAATGTTATATCTTAAAAACTTTTTCTTTGACCTAAAAGTTCTTTCTTTCTCCTAAGGTTAAAAGAAATTAAAACATTTTCATAGGCCCTAAGAGTACTGTGGGCCCGAGGCACTGCGCCTGCTGGATCTAGCGGATGAATTGTCCTGAGTGTCTTAGCCAAGCAGTTTGGCTTAGGGTCTCCCGGTGGCTGCAGTTGGGATGTTGGCACAGGCTGCAGCCATCCAAAGGCTCGACGGACACTGGAGGGTCCACTTCTAAGGTGTTCCCTCACATGGGTGTTGGCAGGAGGCCTCAGTAGGCCTCTCCATGAGGCTACTTGAGTGTCCCCACGACGTGGCGACTGGCTTCCCCTGGAGCGAGAGGTGGAGTGAAAGGACGCTGCAGTCTTGGAAGTCATGAGTGTCAACGCACTGTTACTTCCACCACGATCTTCTTGCTAGAAGTGAGTCACTGAACACAGCCTGCACTTAAGGGACTATGTATGGGCAGGGAGATTAGACTCCGCTTTTCGAAGGCAGTGGACATCTTTTAAAACCATCACACCTGGCTTCAGAGAGTCCTTCCCAGGTCACCCAATTTCACCCCCCGCTGCCACCTTCCCAGTCCCCTCCAACCCATCACTGGGTTGTTTATCACCATCTGAAATTACCTTTATTGATTGCCTGTCTGCCCCAACTGGACAGTAAGCCCCATGAGAGAGGACTAGTCTGTCCGTTCTCTGCTACAGCTCCCAGGGTGCAGCATAAAGCCCAGCGCCCGCGAGGCTCTTGGCGAGTGTTTGGTGCCTGAATGAATGAAGGCGGCGGTGGTGGGACAGCCAGCGGTCACTCCAGGCAGGTGGTGGAGGGGCATGTGTAGACAGGCTGAGGCTGTAGTGGCGTTGGTTGCCCTGGCATGGTCCCTAAGTGCCAGGGGGTTTGGGAGGAAAGGTGGGCTTGGGAAGGAGGTCTGGTAGGGAAGAGAAGGGGAGAGTGGTATGGGAATGAGAGGCCTGGAGAGGCTGGCTGAGCAGAGGGCATGGGATTACTTTGTGAGCAGGGACCCCAGATCACGGTCCAGTGGGGGAGCCAGACGTCGGAACAGGTATATTGAGAAGTATTATAACAGCAGTGTGTTCAAGCCCCATTAGGCTGGATCCTGATGTCACCACTGACTGAGGCCTTTGCTTTTGGCCCGTCCCTGACTGGGCCTTGCTCACTTGCTGGGGTGTTGGGAAGGGGGTTCATGAGTCCTGGGGAGACACGCTCAGTTGGCCACTGGGCTGCCGCAGGCTGGCTCACCTCCCTGTGCTGCTCCCTGCAGCCTCTGGGGGGCAGCAGAGGCCCAGGCTTGGGGGTAGCGCCTGGCTGCTGCAGCCTCAGCCATCAGAGCCGCTCTCTGCCTGCAGCTTGGGTTCCCGCCGGGGTGGGAGATGCTGGCTGGCGTGGAGGCCCAAAGTTTGGGGTGGTCCGGCCTATGCTCTTGCTTCTGAATTCTTCCCTCCACTGTCTCCCCCCAACCTTTTCTTGGTGTCCTTTCCTCCTCCGCAAACCTTCCTGGGAGATGCGGGGGCGGGGCGGTTGGCGTGGGGGCCCAGAACTTGTCAGCTTTTAGGAAGGAGCTGGACTTCGCCCTAGGGGCAGTGGAAAGTCCACTGAAATGCTCGAAGCAGGGAAGCCACAGGGTCGGATCTGTTTTCGGAAAGGTCCCTCTGGCTGCAGGAGGAAGGGTGACTGAAGCTGCAAGTCCAGGGGAGCAGCTGCCGTGGCCCAGGTGGGAGACGGGTCTGAGAGGAGCCCGCCAAGCATGTGGGCAGTCGGCGGATATCGGAGCGGCCTGCAGGGGGACACGGGGCAGAGCTGGGTGGAGCACGGGGGTGCAGGCTGAACCCTAGCATGAGTACGCCACTGCCGTGGTGGCCGAGGGCTCAGGACACAGGGCCCAGCCCAGACGGGCCTGGTCCGAGGCCAGGATTCCATTCTTGGGGTGGCAGCAGCAGGAGGGGGCTGCCCCCAGTCCTAGGTGGACTGGCTGTGAGTCAGGAACGGGGCCAGGGACCCACAACTGAGCACAGGGTGCGGCGTTGGCCTCGGCACCTGTGGAACCTCTGAGCAGACCCGGGCTCCGAAGGGCAGTGGGACCTCCAATCCCGGAAGGTAGTTCCCTCATGGCCATGTGCTCCAGCGGTGCTGTCGCCAGACATCAGGGGCCATGTAGGGAAGCCTGAGGATTGGTTCAGGCTTGGCCCCGATCTAGAGGTGACAGCACGTCTACACTTTCCCACTTGGGGCTGAATCCATGGGCCTCACCAGTGATCGTATCTGCTGCCTGCCAGCCCTCGCCTCTCCTGGCACCAGGTCCTCCTCCCGGCTGGCGTTGAGCTGGAAGCCGTCTGTGTGATCACAGGTGGCCTTGTGCCCAGACACTGCAGTTGGGCTGGGTCTAGCAGAGCGGGCTGCTCCTGCTTCCTCCAGCCTCCAAGCCATTGTTGCAGGTGGTGACGGATTCATCTCCAAGCCTCCAGGAAGCTTTTGGTTTGTGCACCTTTCTGCCTTCCCATGGGCTGTTTTCTGCGTCTGAAGCATTCTCTCACTGCTCACTTTTACCTGGCCAACTCTGTCATCTTTATGTCTCAGTTTAAATGTCACTTCCTTGGAAACAATTTTAGTGCCACCATTATTCTTGTTCAGAGCACCCTTTGCTTTTCCTGCGGTGCATTTATTATAACTTATCACACTCTTATTGTGCATGCTGTGTGTGTGCGTGTGTGTGTATTTTCACATCTTGACCCAGTGAGTAGACTGGAAGCTCCCTGAAGTGGCAATTATGCCTATTTTACTCATCATAGTAGTCCCAGGCTCTAGCCCAGGCCTGGGACACTGTGGGCTCTCTAAAAATAGTTGTCGAAGGATTGAATGAAAGAAAGAAAAGGGTGGATGCATTATGGTATCCCCCGGGGACACCCTCTGTGCTGGGAATTCATAAAGCCACCGAGTAAACCTGGCATCTCTCTGGATCATTAGTTTTACTTGATGATGAGGAATCAGAAGCATCATATTTACTTATTAATTGCATATTTTACATTACAAAAGTAATACATGTTCCTTGTCAGAATTCAATCAATAGGCATTATTTTTATATTGAAACAAACCCTGACACATTGTGGAACAGAATGCAAAGTTCACTCGGCTTTTAAAGAGAAAATATGAGGCTTCAAAGACATTTTGAGCTTAAGAAGAGACAGACTGGCCCGCAGCGCAGGCTCCTGCAGGGATGAGGTCACTCCTGTGGGTTAGGGCACGTCCGCGGGAGAGGCCGAGAAACTGTCATCAGGCAATCGCACTGCCGTTGGTATGGTGGCTGCAAAGCATGGGCGCTGGCTGGACTTGAGAAAAAGCAAATGCTGGCTTTGCACAATGAGAAGTCTGCAGGCCAGACTCCAGGGCCAGGGGCCTGGAGAAGAGTGTTTTCACGGAGGAGCGGGGATGCAGGGAGGCATTCTGGGGTCTATCAGGAAGGAAACTCCCCTAGTGAGGAAATACCAATCTTTTTGGGAGAAGGAGGAGTTCACCTCCTGGGAAGGGGTCCTGTCACAGTTTAGCCACTTCAGAGGAGCAGAGCTGCCTGCCCAGAGCTGGGGCCTTCAGGGCTGCGGAGAACTGGGGGGAGGTGTGGGTGGGGAGAGCCACTGGATTGGCTGGGGGGCAACCCATGGCCATTCAGGGAGACTGGAATTGAGTGGACCATGGAGAATGACAGTGTTACGTGCAAAATGCACAGCACGCAGTGGAATAAAGGACATAGACCTGGAGCCTAACAGATCCAGGTTCAAATCCCGGCTCTGCCATTTTTAGTTGTGTGACTTTGGTCAAGTCCTTTTCCTCTCTGAGCCTCAGTTTCTGTATCTGCAAAAGGGGGATCCTGAGCACCATCTTTAAAGGGGTTGCAAGGGTTACCTTGGGATTTGTTCTCTGCACATTAGAATTACCTGGGAAGTGTTTAAAAAATACTGATGCCTGGGCTTTAGCCCAAGCCAACTGAGTAGGAATCTCTGTGAGGGCATCTCCAGCACCTAGGACTTTTGCAAAATACCCCGGGTGATTCTGTGAGCAGGGAGAATCCCTGTGATAGCTGATCCGAGCCATAGCCTTACTGTCTCCAGCTGAGGAAGCAATTTGAGTTTCCCAATTAATCCACAGCAGATGTCCCCAGGCTTTGTGGTCAGTCAACAAGCTTTCGTGCATCTTATCGGGCTGCCTTCCTCTGCTTGGCTGCTCTGCTCTTTGTCTGGGTCCCAGCTGTGGGGACCTGGGGATACAGCTGCTTTCTGTGCAGTGGCCTCGGGGGTGACAGACAAACATGGACCTACAGGGAGGATGACCCAGGGACAGACACCAGGGACAAATAAGCCAGACTCAGATGTAGGGACACCTCTCCCATTGACAGATCCAGAAAGAGAGATTGACTTAGTGCTTGAACTTGAGCTGCAGCAGAAGCTCCTGGTGGGGGAGGATGCTCGTTGAAATACAGAGTGCCAGGCCCCCAACCCCAGAGCTTCCGATCCAGTAGGTCTGGGGTGGTGCCCGGAATGTGCATTTCTAACAAATTCCTGGGTGGTGCTACTGGCCCTGAGGACTACACTTTGAGAACCACTGACTTAGAGAGAAGTCAGACAGGCAGGCAGGCAGACAGACAGAATCTGAGACAGAGAAACCCAGGGTCACACCACTTCTATGCACACAACAGAGCCAGAGAGATGGAGAGAGAAACGGACCCGGAGAATTGACAGTCATGCAAACTCACGGATGCGCTCTGAGACAGAGCTACTGTGGAGCTGAGAGGCCCAGGCACATGCAAATGGAGCTGGGTAGAGACAGGGACCCCAGTACAGATCCCAGGAGGAGGCCACTAAAGGACAGAGACAACGACACTGTCCTGACCCTTCACCCCAGGTCAGAGAATGACCAGCACCTCAGGAAAGAGAGATAGGCTGACCTGAAGCTAGGCTGACGGAGTCGGGGACAGAGAGGCAGGTGGACATTCGGGGTGTGTGAGCTGGCACTAACTCACACCATTGATTTTCAGGACATTTGCCTGCCAATTGCACAACCTCGATGGTTTGAAATTGGCCCTGATGGGGGTATTCACCCCATCTCAGACCCCTGGGGAGCCCAATGTGGTGGTGGCTTTATAAGCAAGGGCTCCTCTTTTCTGGCCTAGGTTTGGCTGGGGTGGGACTTTGCTCTTCTGCTCAAAGATCAGGTCCTATCACCTCCTCCAGGAAGCCTTCCTGACTATTCCACCCATGTGGCTCTTGTCTCCCAGGACTTTTGGTGCTTCAGCTTCTTGGGCTTTCTGTGGATTTTTCAGGGCTCATTGTTTCTGGTGTGACTCTGGGTTAAATGTGACCCCCTTTCTGGCCCTCGGTGTCTCTGTGTGTAAAATGTGGGCAGAGGTTGGCTGATTGATCCTTGGGGCCTCTTCCATTCAAAATAATTGATTTCACTCCCTCTCTCCTACCCTTTTACGGATCACATTTCTCTGTTCTTGAAACTTTCTGAGCAAGGCCCCTCAATATACATTTGTTTATTTATATAAAATACACACTTCGTGAGACATGCATAAAATATAAGTTAAAAAGGGTGAGATAGAAATACAAATAGAAGTTTGGAAGCTCGCCGAAGCCTTCTTAGTCTCCTGTATCCCAAGCAGGACTTGCTTGGCCTGGGGTAGCTGTTCTCTGACTACCCGATAATAACAATCATAGAACATTTACGCAGCACTCTCACTGGGATGGGCACCACGCTAAGTGCCTCCTATGAATTAAATCTTTTAAGCCCCTCTGAAGTGGGTACCATCATTATCTCTACTTCCCAGGAGGGGAGACTGAGGCAGAGACATGGTAAAACGTGCCCTTTATCACACAACCAGCAAATGGTGTGGCTGCAGTTTGAACCCCGGTCTGGCCACCAAGCTCTCGCCACCTCTTAGCGGGCAACTGCCTCTGAGGCCAGGCCCCAGAACCTGCATGCTCCCGGCAGGCGCAGGCCACGCCATCTGTTTTCATTAGAATCGCTGCTAAATATCCTCTGAGAACTCCCGGGTCCTGTGCCAGGAGCCGTACCCACACCATCTCATTCACTCCCTCCCCAAACGCTGCCAGGTCGGTGTTACCGTCCTTAACGAGCCTGAACCTGGGGGCTGTGCCCTCCCCTGGGACCTGGCTGGGCCACTCTCTCCCCACCCTGGCTGAGCAGGAGGGTGAGATTTACTCGTAAACACATTAGGAGATGCATCGAGTTGCCCTAGAAACTAGACTCTAGTTAAGTGCCTGAAAAGTAATTACAAACTCCAGAATATCTTTCAGCCGAGCAGGTGGCTGGAAAATTAGAAATCTATTTCTGAGACACCTTCTGCTTTCCAGAAAGGCTGAGGTTACATTTCAGGCAGGGTGAGCGCTGGTGGCCTCTGCAGAATGTGTGTGTGTGTGTGTGTGTGTGTGTGTGTGTGTGTGTGTGTGTGGACGGGGTGCAGTACTGAGGGGCCAAGGGGTGGGGAGACGCCAGTCTGGGGGTGCAGCTGTCGCGGCTGCCCTTCCCTGGTGCTCTGTGCAGCGCGGAGGCGGCAAGCGCCTCCTCTCCGGTGTCACCCCTCGAGAGCTGGGTTGCTAGGACACCGGAGCCGAGGAGATGCCAGTTGATTTGCCAAACAATTTTTCTTCCAATTAGGAATAATTAGACAAAGGGAGAAAGTGCGCACTTCGATGGTGTCAAAGACTGGCTTGGAGCTTGGGAACCCCAAGCAGTCGTTAGGGCTTCATGGCTGAAGACGGCCGAGAGTGTTGGCCCCCTGGGAAGGAGCCTCTCTCTGGACCCACAGCACCCAGCTGGAGGGAGGAGGAGGAGATCTCACGTTATTAAGTGTCTGCCATATGCCAGGCATCGTGTCTGCTGCCTTACGTGGATGGCCTCTTTCACGCTCACGACAAGCAGGGAAGAGGGACTAGATGATGTCACACTACGCCCCTGCATTGCCTGCAGCCGTGGGGCCCCGCAGGCCCCAAACTTCTCAGGGTTCTTGCACGTGCTATTCTGTCCTCCCAGGATACGCTTGCTCCTCCTGTCTGTGTGGCTGGCTCCTTCTCACTCTCCAGGGGACCACTCTTATCATCCAAAATAGGTCCCACCCCTCCTCTTCCCCTTGGCCCCTTGCTACTTTCCTGCATGGCACTTGTTACGGGCTTGCAATTATTTTATTTGTCTTGTCACTTGTTTTCTCGTCTGTCCTCCTAGCTAGAATGTCAGATTCGTGAGGACAGGAGACAGTGTGTGTCTCACTCGTGGCACACTTCTAGCGCATGAAAGGCTCTCCATAAATATTTGTGGAATGAGTGAAAGAGGATCTCTGTTTTGTCAAAAGGAAGCTGAGGCTCAGCGAAACTATAGTTCTTCCCTAAGGTCTGCGGCTGAGTCAGCAGAGCCCGGCTCAGCCCCATAGTGATCTTACCCCCAAGCTCTTCTCTCCCCCTGGCATCGGGCTGTCTCTGGCAGCCTTGGTCCATGCCCCACTCTCCAAAGAGGTCTGCGTAGGACAGACAGCCTCAGGGTCTCCTGCCACCCTTAGATACGGAGATTCCCAATGATGATGATGTGGCAGTGTGAGGTAGTGGTCCCTGGAGTTGATCTGCCTAGGTTCAAATTCCAGATCTGCCAATTACTAGCTCTGTGACCCTGGCTGAACCTCTGTGTTCCCGTCTGTAATGTGGGGATGACAGCAGAGCTTATTTCTCAAGGGTTTTGTGAGGATATAATGAAACAACATTCGTAGAATGTTTAGAACAGTGCCTGGCACACAGGAAGTGCCTCCTACAATGTAAGTTATAGAAAAAGCTGGGGTAACAAACTGCTCTGATCCTCCCCTCTTGTGTCTGTGACACACCGGGGACCAGACCATGCAGCCTTTTGGGTGTCTGGTATAAATTACTCATCCTGGCATCTGAGGCCTCAAAGTCTTAAGAGTTCCACTATTGGAAAGCTGAGAGAAGCTAGTGGGTGTGAAAGAGCCTAGTACAGTGTTTGGCACATAGTAGGTGTTCAGTAAAATGGCAGTTGAGCCACTCCTGAGACAGCCGGGCTGAATGTCCTACTGACTATTGAAACTCTCCATCTGGGGTTGCCATTTGAGGCCCCTCAACTGCAATAATAAAAATAGCTGTTGAGTGGATTATGTGTCAGGCACTAAATTATTTATGTATCAATATCATTTTGCCTTTGGCTATAAGCTCCATGGGGATAGAGTCATTTGTTGTCCTTTTCAAGTACACAGTTGGCATTCAATATACAGTCGAGTGAATTAACGACCTTGCTTAATCTTCCCAATAACTTTATAATAAAAATAGATATTATTGTCCCCACTGCATGAAAACTAAGGTGAAGAAAGGATAAGTTACCTGCTCAGGGCCACAAGTTAGCGATGGCAGACTCAACGCCAAGGCCCACGCTTTTAACTGCTCCCCAAACTCTTCTGGTCTAAAATTGAGCCATCGTCCTCTCCTGCCCCCTCTTCCTTCCATCACCGCTCAGAAAGTGAAAAGCTGAACAGCAAAAACCAAACCCTTTGCCTCCGCGATGTTTCCTGTCTCAGTGAACGGTCCCATGGCAGTAACCTGCTTTCACTCTCTCCCCTCTCCACTCAGCGCTAAGAGAGAGATTTTAAGAAATTCTGTCAAGTTATATCACTCCCTTGCTTCAGGGGTTTCCCATGACCTTAGAATAATATCTCAGCTCATTAGCACGGCCTACGGGCCCTGTGCGACCTGGTAGCTGCCCTCCTCTCCGACCTCATCATATTCCATTCCCCTCTTTGCTCACCTGTTCACTCTTCTCCAGCCACACTTCTGTGCTCAAGCCCACCAAGGTCATTTCCACCTGAGGGCTTTGCAACTGCAATGCCTTTGGTGTATAGGGTGGATTAAAGATGACCACACCTTATTTGTCCTTTCTGCCACAGAGAGATGAAGTCTATTTCTCTGTCCCCTTGAATCTGGGCTGGCCTGTGATTCCTTTCACCAATAAAATGTCGTAGAAGTGATGATGTGCCAGTTTTGGACTGGCAGCTTCTGCTTTCTTCCTTTTGCAATTCCATTACCATACTGTGAGGAAGCCCAAGCAGCCATGTGACGGGCCACGCAGAGGTTAATTGACACGCCCAGCTGACAGCCCCAGATGAACCCCCAGCTGACATCTAGATCACCTGGCCAGACCCTGTGAGTGAGTCCTATTGGAATACAGCTGACTCTTGAACGATGCAGGGGATAGGGGTGCCAACACCCCCCATGCATTTGAAAATCCACGTATAACTTTTGACTTCCCCAAAACTTAGCTACTGATAGCCTACTGAGGACTGGAAGCCTTACTGGCAAACATAAACAGTGGATTAACATATATCTTGTATGTCATATGTATTATATATTGTATTGTTACAATAAAGTAAGCTAGAGAAAAGAAAACGTTATTAAGAAAATCATAAGGAAGACAAAATAAGTTTACTACTCATTAAGTGGAAGTGGATCCTTATAAAGGTCTTCATCATCGTCGTCTTCACGTTGAGTAGGCTGAGGAGAAGGGGTCGGTCTTGCTGTCTCAGGGGTGGCAGAGGCAGAAGAAAATTCCCATGTAAGTGGCCTGTGCAGTTCAAATCTGTGTTGTTCAAGGGTCAACTATATGTCCTCTAGTCCCAGTTGAGCCATTCCAACCGATACCACAGGAAGCAGAGATGAGCTGTTCCTACTGAGCTCTGCCAAACTGCAAAATCAGGAATTAAAACATGAACATCTTTTGGGAGGCTGTTATACTGACTACTTACTGCAGGCCTGACACCTGTCTGTCCTTTTCAATGGTTTATTTTCTTTCCCTCTAATTCCGTCCTCCTCCCCCACCCCACAGCACACAGCCCTGGCCCCCAGGCTTCACAACACCAAGGTCTGCATCAATGGACAGGCCCTGGGTTCTCTTTCCAAATAGCTCTTGACCATGAAATCTGGGAATGATAAAGGGATTCTAAGACTTATTTTTTTATGTTTTTTATTTCAGCGTATTACAGGGGTACAAATGTTTAGGTTACCTATATTGCCTTTGCCCCACCGAGTCAGAGCTTCAAGCACATCCATCCCTCAGACAACATTAGGTGTGAATATACCCATCCCTTCCTCCCCCCTCACCTGCCCAACACCTGATGAATGTTACTACTGTATGTGCACCTAAGTGTTGATCAGTTAATACAAATTTGATGGTGAGTACATGTGGTGCTTGTTTTTCCATTCTTGGGGCATTTCACTTAGTAGAATGGGTTCCAGCTCTATCCAGGATAATACAAGAGGTGCTAGATCACCATCGTTTTTTGTGGCTGAGTAGAACTCCATGGTATACATATACCACATTTTATTAATCCACTCATGTATTGATGGGCACTTGGGTTGTTTCTACATCTTTGCAATTGTGAATTGTGCTGCTGTAAACATTTTAGTGCAGATGTCTTTTTTTATAGAATGTCTTTTTTTCCTTTGGGTATATGCCCAGTAATGGGATTGCTGGATCAAATGGTAGTTCTACTAGTAGCTCTTTGAGGTATCTCCATATTACTTTCCACAGAGGTTGCACTAGTTTGCAGTCCCAACGGCAGCATATGAGTGTTCCTATCTCTCCACATCCACGCCAACATTTATTGTTTTGGGACTTTTTAATAAAGGTCATTCTCACTGGAGTGAAGTGATATCTCATAGTGGTTTATTTTTTTATTTATTTTTATTTTTTATTTCAGCATATTATGGGGGTACAGATGTTTAGGTTACGTATGTTGCCCTTACCCCCCCTCCCCCCCGAGTCCAAGTTTCAAGCATGTCCATCTCTCGGATGGTGCGCATTGCACTCTTCGTGTATGCATGTACCCATCCCCTTCTCCCCCTCCCCCTCCCCCCTG
>RJWJ010043377.1:0-12618 GCA_004363605.1 Indri indri | reverse complement strand
CTTTCTCTGTATATTGTTTAATAAAGTTGTGATCATATTTGATTTTGTATTTTGCTTTTTAAACATAGTTATTTTCCATATTAACAAAATGTTTAAGCATTATAGTGGTTATATAATATTTTATCATTTACTTCTAACATAATTTACTTAAACATTATAGTATTATCTATTTAAGTTACTTCTAATTAGATGAACATATTTCTCAGTAAGCATTTGTTTTTACTTTTAACATCTTTGGCATTGACCACGTTAATCATCTGGGAATTATTTTGTGTACAGGATGTAAAATAAGGTTCTAAAGTAAGGTTTTTGGAAATAATTGATTTCTCAATATTCCTTATTAAATGCTAATAACAATATTCTTCACCACTGATTGATGAGAATCTGCTATCGTACACAAAATGCATCAGTCTTCTCGATGTTGTTTCTAGATACTCTGTTCTTTTGGTGAGGTTGACTGTTCTTCGTAACAGTTTTTAAATAATGTAATTTTATAGACTTCATAGCTTAAAGAACCAGCCTCTCCACATAATTCTTTCTTTTCCAAATTTTCATAACTATTTTTCCTGCTTATTTTTTCACATATTCTTTTTTCCAAATTCCAAGTATGTGGGATTTTTATTATAATTGGATTAAATCTATAAATTTTTTTGGAAGATTAAATTCTTTATATGAACGTGACTTCTCATCAAGGGTTATCCATTTAGCTTTTTCTTTAATATAAAGCAAAATAATTTTCATTTATGTTTTACATATGAAGCATCTCTAAAATATATATAAATATTGTTGTAAGTTAAAAATAAAATGGTTTATTAGTATTGAAAGTGTCTGTTGCATGTTTTAACTGATGATTGCCCTTATGTAGAAATTGTTTTATTGTTGATGATTTAAAATATATATATAACAATATAGTACAGAAGATGTATAAGATAGATGGAGAAAAATTCCTTAGGAAATTATTTACCTAGAACAATCAGTATTATTTTTTTAATCCCTTTTGATCTTTTTCTTATATAAACAGAAACTAATTTCTTGATCTTTTTTAATGGTAATATATATAAAATTAATAATTTTGACAGTCCTTTTGTTAAAAGATTGATTTTTTATTCATTTACAATCAGAAAATATTTAATAAGATCATTGTTGTATGTATTATATGGTATCAAAAAATAACAACTTGTTTTTCATGAGCTCAAAATCTAGTTCATAAGAAGCAATTATGCAATGTAAATAATATATTCATGATATAGAGTATAGGTTTTAGGAAACAATAAATGAAATAAAAATTAATTTTAACTAATCTGTGGCGGGTTCAAATATCTAGACACTCAACCCTTTGTAGCTCTAGATATTCTGTGATTGTATGACAGACATAATACCACAGGAAATTAATAATTTAAGCCAACCTCAGTATTTTTTAAAATGTAGTTTAATATATACAGGTTGGATTTATTTAAAAAGAATTTTGCATAAGATGTGAGTTTTAAGGTATCATCAGGTTTAAATTTTTCAAATTTTTATTTTCTTCATTTTCAGGTATTTGAATACATTCTGTCTTCCATTTTTATTCAGATAATCTGGCACCATGGTATTATGATGTCGAGGCTTTTTAGACTTTACCATGTAGACTATGTAAACTCATTCAGTCGTTAAGTTCATCTTTACATTGTCAAATACATTGTTAAATTTCTGCACGAAATGCAGGTACATTAATTTTCTTACTAATTATAAAATCTGTATTTGCCCATCAGAGAAATTTGAAAACACTGATTTCTTGTGGGCCCTAGTCATATAGTACAGATTTTATTTGGATGTGTATATGTGCGTGTGTGATTTTAGTTCAAATAAAAGAATATAAAATTGTTAGAAATATATCGATTTATTTCCTATTTTGTCCAATTATCCTTTTAAATTTTGAAAGCAAAAGTCAATGTAATGAAAATGCACTAGTTCCCCACTTATCCATAGTTTCACTTTTTGCATTTCAGTTAGCCATAGTCAACTGAAGTCTGAAAACAGGTGAGGGCTGTACACTAAGGCATTTTGAGACAGACAGAGAGAGCGAGAGAGAGAGAGACCACATTTACATAACTTTTATTACAGTATATTATTTTAATTGTCTTATTTTATTATTGTTAATTTTTTACTGTGCCCAATTTATAAATTCAATTTTATCATAAATATGTATATATAGGAAAAAACGTAGTATATATAGGATTCAGGACTATCTACAGTTTCAGGTATCCACCTGGGGGTCTAAGAACATATCCCCCACAGGTAAGGAGGAACTATTATGATCCAATATATTAAATTAGGATATATTTCTAAGGATAAATCAGGAAAACATTTAAAAATATGTTGACTAATATTTAGTTTACCCTTATTAAAGATATAACTGGTATAAATGTAAAGAGAATGATGAATAGGAAGCTAGGACTTACAAGATTAGAGAGAGCATTCAAGTGACATAGGAAAATAAACTTTAAAATTAGCCTTTGTGATGGACACTTTGGGGTTCATCTGTATAGTAATGTATTTTGAGGGCAAAATAAGCATTACTTTATTCATTAAGTGTAGAAAGAATCCTTTCTTAATCATATAATTTTATTTAGAGTGAATGTGTACTGAACAGCATGTTATATGCCTCCTGAGAAACAGTCATAGCCACCAACAAAAAATGTGTATAAACATAGACTGTAGGCATAATTTCCAAGTGTGAGGCCTCCAAAGACAAGTTAGGTTTTTTTCTTTTATTATTCACACAAAACCACATTTAGAAAAGGTGGAAACTGGAAATCAGGGGGAAGTGCTGAAAGAGGAGTTTTTCCTTCTTCTTCTTCTTCCTCCTCAATGGTTCTAGCAGAGTTATTTCTGTCCCTCGCATAACAGGAAGGCAAAATGAGAGCCGATTATTCATCACCACTCCTATTTTTATTTCAGTTGACCCGGTTTAGAAATAGGGATACAAATAATTTCTGGCTTATTTTTATAGGCCATACTTCATTTTTCACGTTGGTTTTAAGTTAGTGAGTAGTTAACAATTCTGTTGAATATATTGCTATAGCCGTACTATATTCTCATGATGTTACTACATTGATTTTTTAGATATATCACCTAATTATGTATATATAATATAATATATATCCCTCAATATATGTGGCTTCATTAGCAGCATTATATCAAGTGGTGATAGAAAATAATGACGTTTGGAAAGTGATTCACTTTACATTTGTACATTAATCTTGCCTCTGCTGTCTTGGATGTAGAGAATTCTGATGAGAATCATTCAATAACTTGCTTTCTCTAAGCATCACTTATGTATGGTTTTAACAATAATCATTTGTTTTAAATTGGCTGAATTCATAAACTTATATCTTTACTGTAATGGTAATTTATAAATGCCAAGTTCTGCAAAATAGGTTTGTATTAACAATTAATGCTAGCAATACATGGCGTGTATTCAAAAATCATGGTTATTTAGTCAGATAGGGTCATTCTACCTAAAGTGCGAGGAAAAATATACTTCCATGTGTCATAAAATATACTTCTTTTTTGGGTGCATCCTCACAATTTTTGTTCAAAAAACAGGGCAGTAAAGGTTGACTTTGTCTATTTTGGGAATAAATAAGAGCTGGCTCAGAGCTACAAGACTAAAATTCTATTTGAAAATAACTCCTTGAAAGTAAGGCTTGAGTGCTTTTGGTATCTAGCAAATCTCTTAGCTAAATGCCATCATTTTGATGTTTTAATAATGTATGTTTGCTGATTATGGGATGACAGTAATAAGTACAGTTTCCATTTATCTGGTTATATTTGAGAAATTAATGATTTATTTCTCTTCATAGCCATTATTAGGAGGCATCTGAGAGACTCAAGAGATCAGAGGGCAGGGCAGAGCTTTTTCCTATACTCTGAGTGCTGGAAATGGCTCTGCCTGGACTACTTTAAAATGCAATCACCGACCTTGAATTGACCTCTGACTGCCTCTTCTGTCCTGCACTCCTCCATCACTTGCTGGGAGGATTTGGATATTTCCCACTAAGCCCTTGCATTTTTAGACTTACCTGTTTTAACTTGAACATTTCTCTTTGATGGACCTCATGACTTTCTTTTTGTTACTTCCTTCAGATAAATCTTCTTTTTAGATGTTTATTAGTTGACTTTCTATGAAAAACAATAATCCATTTGTAGAACAGACTAATTCTGTTCTCATGATAGATTCCATGAGAACTGGGATCTTCCCAAATCAGAACACAACAGGAAGAACTTCTCCTGG
Source organism: Indri indri (assembly GCA_004363605.1). Lineage (NCBI taxonomy): Eukaryota > Metazoa > Chordata > Mammalia > Primates > Indriidae > Indri > Indri indri. The sequence continues at coordinate 8,342 of RJWJ010043377.1, read as the reverse complement.
CACCAAGAAATAAGTGTGCTTCTCATTTGACTGAAACTTTTTCTGGACCAGATTGCCTTTGTTACTAAAAGAATGTATTCATTCCTTAAGCATTTTATTTGTAGTTAGAATAGTCTATTGTTTTCATTTTTAAAACTTGGCTGGTTCTGTCCTCCATGCTCTTTATTTTTTGATAGTGAAAGCACTTAAAAAGTCTAACAATAACAACGACAACAACAATAACTACAATGACAAAAAGCAGTCAGGGATCAGACCAAAGAAGGAGATGTTGTTTAGAAGAGAAAAGTTAGGAAGCATTCATGAATTTATGGCAGCCCTTTGGGAATTGAATACTGTTATTAATGACTGAGAGTCAGCCTTTTCTCTTTCTTCCCTTGCCCTGCTTCAGTCACACAAGCTGGAAAAGAGAAGTGATCTCACTAGAGTAGTAGGGACCCAGAGAAGTAGTAAAAATTATTAAAATGTATTAATAGTAGGCTCTTTAATGTGATAGCAAATGATTGTTTTTTGTCATGCTCTACATATGACCTTCTATAAAATGGCTTCATGTAGGCAGGATATAATCATATTTTTGTATAAAAAATGAATAATAGGAATTTTTAAAACTTAGCACTTTCACATATAAGTACTATCATGCATATATACATACATTGATATATTTTAAATTTAAAAATTATATTATGCTTTTCAATTGTTTAAAGCAGGGTATTATATTCTAAATATAAGAACAGTGCTCACAAAATCTTGAGAGTAATCACGTTAGATTTATATTTATGTTTACCTCTTCCACATGTATACCTCTTTATATATATAATTGACACAGATTCAAGAGCTGATTATTGGATAGTTCCTTAACCATAGAAGGTCACATGTTCCCCAGACAATTATTGTTCATTGTTGGATAGAGGATTAAAAAGATTAGAGAAGTTTGCTCTTGGACATATTGTATGTGTTTGTTTAGAATACTTAAATTAATTAGTTTTTTTTGTGTTAACATTTATAATTATTAAAAATTTCCTAATTAAAGCAAAGGAATGTGTGTGTGTGTGTGTGTTTATTTTTTCCAAAATTTTAACTTGGCGTTACTCAGAGAACATCACTGCGATCACTGTGACATATTTTGACATACAAGTTTTAAAAAAGTATTACAAAGCCAATGATTATTTCAAAGTTACGTACTACTTGGATCCTATCAATCCTAGTGTCATTTAATTTACTTTGGGCAGAAACAGCCTTTGTCATGTTTTAGAACTTATGGATATTTGCTGTTTACTATCTTTTCTGCAGTCATTTCATATATTAAAAATGTGTAGAATACAGTTTGGAGTTCAAGCTTCTTTTGGGTGAAAGTGTAAAACAAAAGATTAACTTGTCTAGGTGGGACCTGTTAAAATTGGGAGAAGACCTGTCGTCATTGAGGCCTTCAGAAATGGATCAACTACGTTGTAGTTTCCTTGGCTCCTCACCCCAGTCTATCAAGTTAAAAGCTGTTATAGGACAAGAAATTTAGCCCTTAAAAACTCTGATTTTTATTCCAGAAAAGGTCTTGATACTATTTAGCCCTTGAACTTAGTGGTATCTCAATTTTTACATGTCTTTTTGGTTTTAATGGTAACAAGTGAATGTTGTATCAATTTTTTAAAAATAATCTCTTTTCCAAGCAAGTATATTTTGTTAAATACATTATGATTTTGGCAGCATCTCCAGTGGGCTCAACATGCTAACTTGGTGACATGATCAATGAGCAGTTTCAGATACACTTTTTTCAACTGTTTATTTGATTGATTTTATCTTTCAACTAAGGAGCACTTAGATTTTTTCCCCTTACATTTCTTTAGGTGATGTATTATGATTACCACCTTATTAAAGTAACTCAATAGAGATTTGGTTATAGTGAAGGTTATAAAACCTGAAGGAATTATTCTTTTGTTAAGGGGGCATTTCCATTCTCGTTTTTTTCCTGTGAATATACGAATGGTAAAGGCCAAAGTATCAAAAAAGGTGTATTTCATGTAGTTTTTGGATCAAGAACATTCACTTTCCCCAAATAGATGTGGTTGTTTATTTGTTTTTGAAGTATTACCTTTTGTTAGCTGTTTTATGATTTTCAAATATCTAGTGACATTTCATCCAATTTCCCCACATTGGCCTATACCACTGAGCACTTAAATAGAAAGGAATTGATACATCATTATCATTGCTCAATTAAGTTTCCCCATGTAAAAGGCTCCTTTAGGAGATTTTAATTGCAGGTGGTTCAGATCAGCAGACACTGTGTTTGTTGTGTTCTTTGACACTCATTCTAGGCCTTAGAGGTGTCCACCCACTTTATCTGGTTATCTTATCTTACACATGCTTACATGTAATTAGGCCTTACTAGATTTCTGCCAAAGGTAATTTTATCTCATAAATATTCAGTAGTCTTTTGTCTTATAGTTCTAGAATCACTTATTAGTTAGTGAAATTCCTTTGTATATATGATTCTAAATTTTGTATATTCAGAGGGTTAGTTTTTACCTAGGAAACAAAGCTTGGTGTCCAGATGTCTACGGGGACCTCTCTGTCTCTTTCTGTCTCTGTTTCTCCCTATCTTTCTCACACTCTCCTGGCGTGAATGAACTTTGTAATAAAAAAGTAATGAATGTATTGAACGTATTATATTCTAGAACTATTACAAGGATGTAATGGGAAAATTATTTTAATAATAAGTTGTCTTGAAATTCCTTATGATTTCCTTATAATTATAAAGTGCTAACCTAGACATTTATTAGAAAGATAGGTCATTTATCCAGAAGGATAATGTGTTTAATTTGTATTTAATACTATGCTGAATTAATTTTCTACATTTAATGCACCCCAAGTGGTGCTGAGATTTACAATAGAAGATTTAGAAACAAATATCTAAATGTAATTTATTTTGATTACTCATAAAGTCCTTTTTATTTGTAATCTCCACATATAGTTTGACTACGTGATCATTATTTCAATAAATCATTTTTATTATTGAAATCAAATGGTTTAAAGAATTTTCTTCATTTAAAAATAAAAATCAATTTGAGCTTTCCATGTTCTAATACCACAGCATCTGTGGTTGCATTCCAGTATTACTGTGCACTTCTAGGGACTTTTAGAATTAATGTGTTTCACTAAATTTTTACAACACAGTAACAAGATAAATATGGGGTAGCAGCTTTGTTTGCATTAAAAATGTTCTTACTTGGTGGCTGAATGGGAGAAAAGCTAAATACAAGGCGTAATGTATATTTCTCCTCCAATGCAGGATTTTGTTTGGTTTTTATTGATTTTTTTTGTTTACATTTCTATCTTCTCTACAAGGCAGTGGACTCTTGAAGGCAGAAAATATTAATCTCTGTTTTCTTAACATCTAGTGCATAAAATGTGCTCAATAAATTCTTATTGGAATGATTCATAATTCATAATGTGGGAAAATATTTGTTCCATATTATTTTACAATGACTTTTAGTTTAACTACAATTTCAATGTAAATGCAATTTTAACTAATTTATGAGATATTCAAAAGTTTGGGCTAATTGATATCATCTCAGATTTTAAAATATTGTCCCATATACCATGGGGACTGGTGGTGAGAATGACATTGTCCCTGCATCCAAACTATCACTGGATGGGGATGCTGTAGGCAGGGACACTAAACTGAACCCTTAGCCATTGTCTAGATGAGTAGCAATAAAGATCAGAAATAGAATGGTGGAAATGGAAATTTAAAGGTAATAGACTAATGAGAGAGAAGAAAAACTCAAATTAATTTTGCAGCTGATTTGATGTTGAATATAAAGGAAAGGGAGGAGTCAAGAATTATGGATTTCCAAGTCAGGTAATGAAGAATTATGTCCTCTTCAGGGAAAGCAGATAATAGCTATATAGATAGAGATTCATTAGTTTAAATAAATTTGAGTTTGAGACATCAGCAAGTGGGAAAATGTACAGATACAGAGTAATACTGGAATGCTTGCAACTCAGGAGACATTTAAGATCTGGATATCAGATTTGAGTCATAAAATATTATAGCTAAACAAGAACTACTACCATGCTTAATCTGGTTGCTGAATAAAGTGACTGCATGGAAAATAGTGTAATGCAGCCAATGTCTCAGAAATAATGATGAAGTGAAGACTGGAATCTTCATCTTTTTTCTCAACTCATTTTTCCCAATTTCTCACATATAATTGAAGATACAGGAATATATATGTAATATTTTTGGTTAAGAGTGCAATAAAAGAAGAGGCCAGAGAACTAATTCGCCTATTTTAGATGCAAAAGAAAGAAAAAGAATACTATTAATAGAAATATTGGATAATATTGTTAAAATCAAGAAAGGACTTTTTCATTCTAATTTTCTAATTTTTTTTAGGCTCTGGCAGTTGTATGAAGTGTTATCTTTATTTTAAGTAGGCAAGCTTCTATTGTGAAATATGTGTTCTTCATAAAGTATATCAGTGCTTCCCATCTTTGATATTCTCTCATGAGATCTGAGAAAATGATGACCTATGAGATCTGAGATCTCATACATTTTTCTTACCAAGCACTGTTGATAGAAACCACCACAACAAAATCACAACAACAAAACCTTTATCGTGTAATTAATGTAAGAATCTAGGGAGTCATGATAAATGGTTGTTTTTTTAGAAAAGTTTTCTTCAACTTACATTAAGCTATTTTAAGCAACAAAATATGACAAAATTAGCCTAAAATAAGGAATTTGATTAACACAATCTGTTAGATTTACATATTCAGCACGGGATAAGTGGATTTTCCTCCATGTGAAAAATATTTGGTATTTAATAGCTCTTCTCAATATTCCAGGTAGATCTTAGCCAGGATTGTATTCTAAAGCCAGGTAAATGTATCTGTTGTGAGTTTCCTTATAAAGTATTTTCTTCACTTATTGCTTTTCCAATAACATGATTATATTCTTCATAGGTTTATTTGGAAGTTCATTCAAAAGGAGAAAAAATACATAGTTTTAATTTTTATTCTTCCCCACTCTCACCCACGGAAAGCTTTTTTTCATTAGTTGTAGTTGAGATATTCCTCATGTATTAGTAGTGACAGCACTTGATTATTGTTTAATTAAGGAGCACTGTTCTCTTATCCGTCTTGACTGAAGAAAGACAGAGAAAGAGAGGGAGAGAGACAGAGAAAGTAAAATTAAAATAATGACTTGGTATTGTGAAATGCGCCATTGTTTTATGACTTGAAGAGTGATCCACTTAGAAACATTTGTCAGATCTCTTTTTCTAAGCTGATAGAGGGTTGCAGTGCAAGAAAAACATTTTTTTTTTAATATTCAAAAGGTCTGTCAATTAAACTACCATTACATGGAAAGAAAATAGTATTGTACATAAGAAGATGTAACTATTGTTACATTTAAGACATTTTTTAAAATTTTAAATTCTTTAATTCTTTGACTTAAATTACTAGACATGTTTATAAAGGGGTAGAAGTTTTGGCAACTGGAATGTGTATTCACACACACATATACACATATGTATATGTATACGCATATATCTATGTGTGTATAATATATATTTCTTTAAAGCAAATATGGTTTAAAGAAATTATTTGCCAAAATATCATATCTTTTATTTTACATTTTTTTTAATTTCAAAAACTTAGGGGGTAAAGTGTTTTTTGTTACGTGGGTAAATTATATCATGCTGAAGTAAGGGCTTTCAGTGTAGCCATCACCAGAATAGTATACATAATATACTCTATAGGTAGATTTTTATCCCTCACTCCCACTCTCATTCTCCCCCCTTCTTAGTTTCTGATGTCCATTCTATTTATGACTATATGTCCTTCATTAGTTCCCATTTATAAGTGAGAACATGTGGTATCTGTTTGTCCATTCCTAAGATACTTCATTTAGGATAATGATCTCCAGTTGTATCCAAGTTCCTGCAAAGACGTTACTTCATTCCTTTTTAAGGCTGAGTAGTACTCCATGGTGCATGTATATATACCACATTTTCTTTATCTACTTCTCGGTTGATGGGCACTTTAAAGGAATTTAAATAGTTTTATTGAAAATTAAATTAAAACATATATATTAGTATAATGATGCTTATATTTGTCCACCAGAGTCATCCGATAGATGAATAGAATGAATATTATTAAATATTTATTATTAAGTATTATTAAAATTTATTAGAAAACCTGAGTTTGAGCAATTTATAAATAAAGAGACTGAAAGCTGGTGTTCCATGTGTAAAATGGCTGTGTCAAAGACAACTCCAGAATTCTAAGTTTTCTGATCTGATTCCATCACCATTTCTTTGGATCAGTTTTTGTTGTCACTGTTAGTTTGTATATCAGTTGTCCATTTTGGCATAACAAATTCCCACAAAATTTACAGCATAGAAGAGCAAGTATTTATTACTTCACACAGTTTATAAGGGTCAGGAATCTAAGAGCATGGTAGTTTTTTTTCCAGCGCTCTCATGAAGTTGCAGTCAAGCTGTTGGCCTTGGCTGTAGTCTCTGAAAATTATTTGAGGCTAGAGGTTCTATTTCCATGCTCGCTTTATGTCACTGCCAGCATGAGGCTGAAGTTCCTCACCACATGGGATTCTCCACTGAGCTGCTCCCAATATGGCTTTCCCCAGAGAGTGATTGCAGAGAGAGTGAGAGAGAGAGCCCAAGATGGAAGCCACACTCTTTTTATAACCTAGTCTCTGAAGTCATATCCCATCAAATCTGCAGTGTCCTTAGAAGTGAGTCCCTAAGTTCAGCCCACACTCAAGGGGATGGCAATTAAACTTCACCTTTTGAAGAAAGAAGTATCAAAGAATTGGCCATCATATCTTTAAAACCACCACAGGGTTTGAGGGTGTACTTTTCCCTCTTCCTCCTTAGATCTCTTTTCATTGCTGTGGTTGTTTTATATCTTCAGTTCTTCAGTCTTATTTTTTTTGAAAATCTTTAGAGTATGTGGTGAAGAGCTAAGAATATAAAGAATGATGATAGTGATGATAATCATGTATATTTATATATTCAGATATTTATTAAAAGCTTACTATATCCTAGTCACTGAAATAGACACTTTACATTCATTATGTTAATCTGCACAACAATCCTATAAAATATGTAGACATTCATCTTCCTTTTTTAGATGAAGAAACTAGAACTCAGAAGTTAAATAACTTGTCTAAGGTTGAATAATTTATAAGTGACAGCTTTAGACTCTAAACTCAGGCTGCATGTCTAAAAAATATATATGTATAAGAAAATGTATATATAACTAGATTTTAAAAACTTAAAGTTTATATGAAATTCCAAACTCATAAATATTTTTTGAATTTCTGTAAATTTTAAATATTTAATTGTCAAAAAAAGATTGACTATATTCAAGGTGTATAATGTGATGATTCGATATGTGAATACATTGTGTAATGTTTACCACAATCAAATTATAGTTGAACCTTGAACAACAAGGATTTGAACTGCACAGGTCCACTTTAGTTTTTTTCCAACCAAATGCAAATTGAAAATACAGTATTTGCAGGATGTGAAACCCACGTATTATATGCAGGTTCTGTAGGGCTGACTCTGGGACTTGAGAATACATAGATTTTGGTATGCGGGGAGGGTCTGGGACCAATTCCCTCACCCCCGAGTATACTGAGGGATGACTATAGTTAATACATTTACCCCAACCTATGCTATACATTAGATCACCAGAATTTGTTCCTCTTACAACTGAAAGTTTGTACCATTTCATCAAATTCTCATTTCCCCCACATCCCAGCCCTTGGAAACTACTATGCGACTGACTGTCCGTTCAACTTTTTAAACTTCCACATGTAAGTGAGATTATACAGTATTTGTCTTTCTGTGCCTGCCTTATTTCACTTAGCATAATGTCCTCCAGGATCATCCATATTGTTGCAAATAGCAGGATTTTCTTCTTATTTTATGGCTGAATAATATTCCACTCAGTGTGTGTGTGTGTGTGTGTGTGTGTGTGTGTGTATTCTTTATCCCCTTTATAATTGTGGGAATATTATCCATATCTTTATCCACTCATCCATACATTCATCCATCAGTGGTACTTAGATTGTTTCCACATCTTCACTATTGTGAATAATGCTGCAATGACCATAGCTGTGTAGATATCTCTTCAAAATACTGGTTTCATTTCCTTTGACTATATACCCAGGAGTGGGATTGCTGTATCATATGGTACTGAAACATTCATACTGCTTTCTATAATAGCTGTACCAATTTACATTCCCACCAACAGTGTACAAGGGTTCCATTTTCTTCATGCCATCACCAAAATTTGTTATCTCTTACCTTTTTAAT
>RJWJ010043376.1:0-12623 GCA_004363605.1 Indri indri | reverse complement strand
GGAAGGTTGAAAGTAAAGGAATGGAGAAAGACATACCATGCTAACACTAATCAAAAGAAAATAGGGGTCCCTATATTAATTTCAGATAAAGCAGACTTCAGAGAAAGGAAAATTATGAGCAGATTCGGTGTCTGGTGAAGGCTTGCTCTCTGCTTCATTGGTGGCACCTTGGTGCTGTGCCCTCAAAAGGTGGAAGGGGCAAACACTGGCACCTCACATGGTAGAAGGGAAAGCAAGCTCCCTTGCATCTATTTTATAAGGGCACTAATCCCATTCATGAGGGCAGAGATCTCATCATCTCCCAAAGGCTCCACTCTTAACCCTATTGCATTGGGATTAAATTTCAGCATATGAATTTTGAAGGGACACACACATTCAGACTATAACACCACTCCTATTCAATGTCCTATTAGAAGTCCTAGCTAATGCAATAAGATAAGAAAAATAAATAAAAGATATACAGACTGGGAAACAAGAAATAAAACTGTCCTTTTTCACAGAGGACATGATTGTTTATGTAGAAAATTCAAAACAAAAATTAATGGAAAAACTCCTGAACTAGTAAGTGATTACAGAAAGGTTGCAGGATACAAGGTTAATATCCAAAAGCCAATCACCTTCCTATAAAGCAATGATGAACAACTGGGATTTAAAATTAAAAACAGAACACCACTTACATTAACCCCCCAAAAATGAAATACTTAAGTATTAATATAAATATAACAAAATATGCACAAGATCTATATAAGGAAAACTTTAAAATTTTGATGAAAAAATTAAAGAACATCTAAATAAATGGACAGATAATCAACATTCACGTGTAGAAAGATTCAATATTTTTAAGATGTGAGTTCTTTTTTTTAATGTCAAAATATTAAGGGAGTACAAATGTTTTTGTTACATGGATAGCTTTTGTAATGCTTGAGTCAGGGCTATTAGTGTGCCCATCGCCTGAATAGTGTTCATTGTACCCATTATGTAGGTTTTTGCCCCTCCTCTCCTCCCCACCCCCCTGCATGATTTCCAATGACTTTTACTGCCCAAGGTGTTCTTCTCAAGTTGATCTAGAGATTCAACAAAATCCCAATATAATTCTAACAAATTATTTTGTAAATATCAACAAAGTGATTCTAAAGTTTATACAGAAAGACAAAAGACCCAAAATAGCCAACACAATGCTGAAGAAGAAAAGGTTGGGAAGACTGACACTGCACAAGTTCAAGACTTACTATAAATCCACAGTAATCAAGACAGGGTGGTATTCGTGAAAGAATAGATCAATGAACAGCCCAAAAATAGGACCACACAAACATAGCCAACTGATCTTTGATGTAGTAGCCAAGACAATTCGATGATAAAAGGATAATCTTTATAACAAGTGGTACTGAAACAGCTCAATATGCACATACAAAAAAAAAACAAAAAAACCTAGACATAGACCTTATATTTCACAAAAACTAACTCAAATAGATCATACATCTAAATGAAAAATGCAAAACTATAGAATTCATAGAGGATAACATAGGAGGTAATCTAGGTGACTTTGGGTTTGGCCATGAGTTTTTAGATATAACACAAAAAGCACAATCCATGAAAAAAATTGGACTTCATTAAAATTAAAACTTCTGCTCTACAAAGACACTTAAAAGAGAGAAAGACAAGTCATATACTGAGAGAAAATGCTTGCAAAACATATCTGATAAAGGACTTATATCCAAAATATACAAAGAGCTCTTAAAATTCAACCATAAGAAAACAAACAAATTTAAAAACTAGCCAAAAAGCTAAATAGACATTTCACCAAAGAACTTATACAGAGTAAAATAAGCATATTACAAGATGCTCAACATCATGTGTCATTAGGGAATCACAACTTAAAACAACAATGAGATACCACTATGTACTTATTAGAATGGCTAAACTCCAAAACCCTGACAACGTGAAACGCTGGTGAGGATGTGGAACAACAGGAACTCTCATTCATTGCTGGTGGGAGTGCAAAATGGTGCAGTCACTTTGGAAAACAATTTGGCAATTTCTTACAAAGCAAAACATACGCTTACCATATGATCCAGCAATTACATTCTTTGGTATTTATCCAAATGAGTTGAAAGCATATGCCCACACAAAAACCTGCAAATGAATGTTTATAGCAGCTTTATTCAGAATTGCCCAAACTTGGAAGCAACCAAGATGCCCTTCAATAGGTGAATGGAAATTGTGGCATATCCATTCAATGGAATATTACTCAGTGATTAATAAAAAAAAGAGAACTACTAAGCCATAAAAATTCATGGAGGAACTTTAAATGCATATTGTTAATTGAAAGAAGACCATATGAAAAGGTTATACACTGTTTGATTCAAATTATATGACATTTTGGAAAAGACAAAAGCATAGAGACAGTAACCAAGATCAGTAGTTATCAGAGATTTGGAGTGAGGGAGGAAGGGATGAATATGTGAAACACAGGATTCTGAGCTTGATGAAGCTGTTCTGTACGGTATTACGCAAAGGGGATACATGACATGCATTTGTCTAAACTCAGAGAGGTGTACGACACAGAGTGACCCCTAATGCAAACTATGACTTTTGTTAATAATAATGCATAGATACTGGTTCATCCATTGCAATAAATGTTTCTACTCAATTTTTCCATACACTGAAAACTTCTCTGAAAAATAAAGTCTATTAATTAAATTTTTAAAACACTAATGAGAAAGCTCTGTGTATATTTCTATGGAAAGATCTATCAGATGCATGGCTGAGAGGAAACAGCAAGAGCAGAGCAGCATGTAAAATATGTTACTTTTTACGTAAAGATGAGGGAAGAAATAAAAGTGCATTCATATTTGCTTGTTTATACATAAAAAGCTTTGGAAGAATACTTAGGAAATTAGTAACAGTGGTTACCTGTGGGGTTGACAGTTGAACTGGCTGGAGGAGGGAGAGTTAGGAGAGAGAAAATATGTGGATCTGTGTCATGTGACTGTAACATCATTTATGTAAAAAAATTTTTTTTTAAAAAAAAACAAGCCCCTCAGAAGGTTTGCCTGAGCTCTAGGGAAAGCGGAATTTGAATGTCTTAGAACTAATATTTTTATTTAATACTCTGAATAACTCTCTGGAATTTACCCCATAGAAATTCTTTCGTGTGCGCAAACTGTGTTCAAGAAACTGCAAAGATATTCACTGCAGCATTATTTGTAATAGACATAATTTTGGAAACATCTTACATATGTATCAACAGGGAAAGTGGTTAAGAGAATGGCAATACGGACACACTAGGAACTACAACACGTCAGTTAGAATAAAGTAGATTTGTGTGCGTCGTTGTTAAAAATGTCCATGATGCATTGCTAAGGAAAAAAAGTTGCAGAAAAATGCGGACAGAAAACTTTTTAACTATAATATGATTTTGTTTGTAAATGTAATAAAGATCTGGAAGGATATACAACAAACTGAAAACAGTGCCTACCTCAGGGGAAGTATGTGGGATTTTAAGGGGAGAGGCTTACTTTTTACTATTTCTACTTCCTATTATTTGACTTTTTATTTTTCTTTGCAACTATGATGTATGTCTTTTTATGTGTGAATAAACATACAAAGATTTTTAAAAACCCAATGGAGTGTTGGTGTGCAGAAGCAGCAGCCATCTCGGGGGCTGTTTGCCATTACCTGTGTTCATTTCTTTCAGACCAGGAAGGGCTACAGGAACCTCAGTGTTCTCTGTAGCATTGTTAACCGGGGCACTGAATCTAACTTGCCATACCCTGTAATTGGATCCTTCCAGTAAAGCTGCCTCAATAAAATGTCCCAAGTGCTGCAGCCAAGTGTTTAGGAGGCACATAGGACCCTGGTGGCAGCCTTGGGGGTAGGGGTGGGGGCCTGGGCCAGGGGCCTGGGTCTAAAATGCTGTAGGAGGCATGCATTAAAGTCCCAGCAAGCTTAACTAGCAACAGAGGGGCACGTCTGCATTTTTCATGCAGGCTTAGAGAGACTTGTTTGCAAGGCCCAGGATCCCTGGTGAGCAGTTTTCTGTGGCTTCAGTTACAGCGCAATTTCAAAAGTATTAATGCAATGAGACTTTTGTATAACTACATTAGAAAAGGGGAAAAAATTTACTCTGTGGTTTCTCCAGCAGGCATTCACGACCACTAAAAAGGAATATATCTCAAGAAGGAGCTGATGGTCGATAACTATCCCCTAAATCCCACCTCATGCAGTACCTAAAATGATAGGTAGAGAGGGACCTACAACTTCCTACTGGCTTGGTCTGGAAGCCCAAGACATCAGTTCCATTCAGATGGTCTCTCCTTTTATTTTTTCATCTCCCGGGGACCCTGAATTCCCTTGCGATCTAACAAGTAAGCTTTCCGTCTTGGGCGTTTTTTAAGGTTTCAAAACCCAAGTGCTGAATCCAGATGGGGCCTTTTATGTCCTGCCAGCCTGGAGTCACACAGGCTGTTGGTGCCTAATGCTTGTCTGTCTCCACTCTTCTCATTTACACAAGGAAACGAAGGTCTTCTAGGACGAAATTACACGGAGGTGTCAGTCACAGAGTTGGGATTTGAACTCTGGCCTCTGTAATTGCACTCCAGATTTCTGGAGCCCTGTGTTCATTCATTCATACCTTCATTCAATTCTTCATACAACAAATACTTAACGGAGTGCCTATTATGTGCAGGAGAAGGATAGCATTATAGTTAAAAGTACTGATTTTGGAAACAAATTATGTAGGTTTTCATCCTAGCTCCATTGCTTATCAGCTGTGCAAACTTTACAAGTCATATCACCTCTCTGTATCTCTGTTTCCCATATTAAAGTGGGAATAATGGCAGAACTTACTTTATAAGGTTGTTGAGAAGACTAAAGAGTTAATATATGTAAGAGGCTTAAGACTGTATAATATAATGATAGCTACTATTATTATTTTTTATCATTATGCACCAAGCATGATGCAGTGGACTTGGAACACAATAATGAACAAAAATAGGCAAGGGCCTACTTTCGTAAAGTTTATAGACTAATGGGAAAGAGCTGGGACTTAACCTAATCGGCATAGTCAGACAAGTCTGATCTGGGAAAATGATGCAGGTCTGAAATGTAAAGGAGTTAACTAAGGGAAATGAGAACAGAAGAGTTTTTTGAGTGAAGAAAAAAGGAATGTGCAAAGGCCCTGGGGCAGCTGGAGCACAGTATCCACATGGAACTGCAACCATTATGTGTGGCTGGAGCAGAGATATCAAATGTAGGGCAAGATGAGGTTGAGTCCTGCTGAGGGTCATATCTCCTAGGGCCTTGTAGACCACTTTAATAAGCTCATCACTATCCTAGGAGTAATAGAAAGTCATTGAAGAGTTTTAAGCAAGGGAACGGCATGATCAGATTTCCATTTTGAAAAGATCTCTCTGGCTGCTAAATGCAGAATGGACTGGAGGAACGTTCCTTCTCATATATCCAGTGTCTCTCCTTGTTGACATCGGTTTCATTGTAAATAGATGGAGGGCATGCATCCCTGGAAAGAAGTCAGGGATTCTCTTCACAGAGACAGGTGCAGAGAGGTTGGGTGGGGAGGGTCAGGGAGGTTGCAAACTTAGCCTACTTGCCACTTAGAGAAGCACACGCCCAGTCTTCCTTCTCCAAATGGCCTTCGTATTCCACCCTCCAGCCATGGGCTCCTACTTTGTTTCCACATTTTCATGCTGTATGCTGCTTCCTGGTGGCAAGCACCCTTCTATATCTTGAATTTTTAAAAGACAGTAACCTAATCACTGGCTACTTTCAGGGATACGTGGTGGGTAAGAGAAAGAGCATTGGGTTGCACGTAAAGAACTGGATTCTTGCTTCTGCTCCCTAGTTACATGACCTTAAATAAGTCACTTGCCTTCTGTGAGCTTCAGTGTCCTCATCCATGAAATGGGCATAACAGTGACAGTGACTTCACAGATTACAAGAAAATCAAAAGAAACAGTGAGTGTGAGCACACTTTTATGCCGGTGGTTCTCAATCCGGCTATGCTTCAGAATCTCCTGTTGTTTGGTTCTTAAAAGACAGATGTCTTTCCCAGACCTACCGAGTCAGAATGTCCAGGGGTAGACCCCAGGTAGCTGTACTTCCAAGAAGTTTCAGAACTTATTCAAATGTGCATCCAGGGTTGAAAACCACTCTGGTTGTGATCTTTAGGACACATGCACTGTGGTCCAGCAACACTGACACCACTGTGGGCTGTTCTCTCCCTTCTTCCTGCTTTGATTCCCACGCATCTCCAAACACCCTCTACTGAGACAGCCCAAGGAACTTTTAATAATTGTAAATCGGACATGTCAATGCTCTGCTTGAATGCCCTGCAGTGCCTCTCATTGCTCTGAGGGTAAGGGACAGATTGACCTGTGACCCTGCAGGATCTGGCTATGCTGACCTCTGACCTCAACCCCTCTCACTCACCCTCCTCTCTCTCTGCTCTGGTCCACAGTTCTTTCCACTTCTCCAGAACACCAGGTTCCCTTTCCCTGGGGTCCTTTGCTCTTGCCAACCCTCCTGTCCAGAATGTCCTGCTCTAGACCTCTGAATGGCAGGTTTTTCCTTGAGATTCAGGCCACCGGGAGACCTTCTAGACCATCCAGCCTCAAACACTCCCTCTTTACCTATCACTTCCCATCCATTGCAGCACCTGATTTATTTTCTTTAAGTTACTTACCCCTCTCTGAGATTATTCATTTATTTATTTTCTTATTTTTATCCATCTTCCCTGGCTAGAATGTAAGCTCCACAAGAGAGGGATATTTCACGGGTAAGTGACTGATTTATCCCTAGTGCTAAAAGATTGCCTGGTACAGAGTAGGTGTGCAGTAAATTAATCAATAGAATGAAGAAATAAATGTCCGTTTCATTGTCCAAGGCAAAGGACTTTCATGTTTTGCCATCCCCCAATATTTTAGCTAAGCTGTGATACGACCAGAATTTCTACTTCGATTCACTTTCCAATTGCTGAATTGTAATTCCCAAAATTCCAGCCAAGTAGTATCAGGTGACCATAGACTCAAAAAGGTATCATAAATTGCTTAATATGTGTTCTTCTGGGGCTTAAGCAATGAACTTGATATTTACTGTTTGGCAAAGTCTTTCTGTTTTACTTTGTTGGTAGGTGTAAGTTGATTTTTGCAGCCAAAAACACCTCTTTCTGGCTGGCTTCCCTGTTTTGCCTCCTTTTACTACCATACCCTGGAGTAGTATAACCAAGCTGAGGTGAGTTATGTGCAGGGAAATGGGCCTTAATGAATAGAAAATCCATGGAATTCATTTGATGTTAGCACATTAACACTCTCTTTGCCAAGTCTTCCAAATTTCAGTTTTTTCCCACAAAAAAATAAAAATAGTGTAGGAAGGGATATCTCTTTCAAGACCATGATCTTGAAAGTACATAAGCAATTCTGTCTTTTTTTTCCTTGTAATGAAATGTGCTCAAAAGCAGCCACCCATCATTCATAAACCCTGGACCCAAATGTCAACAAGCCCCATTGGTATATAGTATATTAGTTAGGAGCTTGGGCCATGACGTCAGGTGCTGTGCATCCTGGCTGTGGATCTGGGGCAAGGAACCTAGCCTTCCTAGGTCTCAGGGTCCTTATCTGTACATTAGGGGCAATAATAGCACCTGGATGGTACTGTTAACCGTTAGGATGCAATGAGATAGATGCCAGGTGCCTAGCATATTACTGGCACATAGTAACCATTCTGTGCATGTTGGCTGAAAACTAAATAAATTAAATAAATGACATCCCACTTTCCATCCTTTTTAGATCCCATTTTCCACCATGTCCTTCCATGCTACACTCACCTTCAAGAACACTGAATGACGGGATCAGTTTGGGCAGAAAGACAGGCCAGGTGGTGACTGGACTCCAGCCTTGAGCCTGGTCTCCTGAAAACAGCTACTATTTCTGTATTGGAAATGCCCCAATGTTCTGTAGGACACAGTCTCTCGCCCACCAAATAGAGATGATAATATACCCTGCAGGCTGACTATGCAGTCCAATTATTCTTGAGAGTCTGATTCCTACAAGTTCCTTAGCCAGGTCCTGGCCATATAACATTAAATAAGCCAGGGGCTTGCCCCCACGGATCTCTCAGACTCACTTCAAGTCTCAACTCTGCGCCTTCTTAGTGAGAGCATGAGCAAGTCATCGGGCTGACCGAGCCTCCGCTTTCCCCTTTAGTAGACGTGGAAAGGGATGTCTGGCCTCCCACACCCTCAGTGCTGAATGGGGCTTAAATAAGATAAAGCGTCTCTAGTGGTCAGAAGCCAACTCTGGCTCGCTTAAGCAGAAATGTACTTGTAGGGGGTTGTCAAGTGACTCAGAGTCTCAGCCCAAAGGCTGGAAAACCAGAAAAACAAGTAGCATCCAAGGGACCCACAGCCACTCACAAAAGGAATCCCCTGCAGAGAACACAGCCACGGCTAGATACCAGTGCCATCACCACAGAAAGCTGCAGCCACTGCCACAAGATGCCACCACCATAAATAATACCCTCCAAATTTACGCCCTGGCTCACAACCCAAAGGCGCAGGCCGGAATGCCCAGTTGGCTGAGCCTACATCACGAGCCACTCCCTAGCTGCCAGGGGGTGAAGACGGGGAAACCCAGACCCTGTCAGTTGCCACAGTGGGAGGCAGAGCACCGTCCTCCTCTATCCCCTGCACTAGAGGGCTGTGTGGGTGCCAAACGTTCTCCCGGTGCCAGATACCCGCTGGAGGACACGAACGTCCTCTGCACACAGTCAACGGTTACGTCTTTCTGAATCACGCGGACTGGACGGAGTTCAACCGCCTGTGAGTGGGGTCGATTAGGACTACAGACCTACGGAGCACATTCGTTGCGCTTTAAAAGAAAGAAAAATGAATTATCCATACTCGAAAGAGATTTACTGTAAGAGCCCACAGGCATTTCCTAGAAAAATACCAATAGTTTCATGCTGTTAGGACGAGGCATTTGTGTAACTTCTGCAGGAGAAATGGCTTATGGCTTTAGTCACTAATATCCACCTGTCATCTCGTTACTGTTGATCAACACTGGATAGCCAACGGCGCGTGGCAGGGAGCTGCTTCCTTCGGCATCAGGACCCGGCACCAGGTACTTTCTGAAGGGCCCAGAAAATTCTCCAGACAATGGTTTCTTCCCCTATATCATCCTCTGTCTCGGGTGGTGGGAGAAAAAAGGGACTACATGAGAGAGAGAGGTATTTTAAACAGTGCTGGGCACTGCCTTAAAGGCGGCCTTCACTCGATAAATATATTTGTTACTCAGTGCCAGAAAATTCTGGAGGAGAGAGCAGGAGACGGGAGAAACAATAGCTATCTTTGGAGCCTGAAGTCTTGCTTGGAGTCACTCACCACCCTGGCACCATGCCAAAAAGCACGCTTTTCCCCACTATCTCAATCCTCCAACCTACCCCTTTCCCTTCATAATAAGCAGCCTTGAGTGCTGTCATTTAATACACATACACAGGGCTCCCCAGAGCTTGGAAACTCCTGCAACTGTCTCCTTGATAGGCATCTGAGAAACAAATGAGGAGAAAGGATGTCTAAAGGCTCCATTAACATTGTTAGGTTAGAAACGTTGACAATAAGTCGATTTTTTTTGACATGACTGTCCTGGTAATGAAGGGACATTTCTACATGACTCCTCCTAATGTAAGATAAGATATGGATGGCCTCTGATTTTTCTGACACATGTCCAGTGTATTGAAGGGATGGGGACTGGTATAAGAAAATAGGTTGTTTCAGTGACACATTAATAGGAGCCCTGGTTGGGAGAGTAATGATAATGCCACCGTGCGCTTGAGTGTTCCGGCAGCTCACCTGGGAATGTAAGCTGGAATTCCTACAACAGGGGGTTAGAAAACCCAAGGGCCTCCATCTAACATCCAGGTGAAGTTCCCCCGTTTGTCCGTAATCCTAGAAAACCACAGGGAAGAGAGGAATTGCTCGTGTTCTGGAATGTCACTTTTCATCTGCCTCCGGCTGGGTTATGGGTGGCAGTAATGAGGTGGGCCTGGTTTTGACTTGTCAAAAAGAATGGATCTGCTGCGGTTGGTAGCAGCTCCTTGAGCAGGCAGGAAGGAGGCGGGGTGGCCGGAGCAGGGCAAGCTGGCACCCGAGAACTGGAGAGAACAGAACAGAGAGGCAGGAAACAGAAGTTGAAGGACCAGCTCTTTCAGCATCCAGCGATCTTTCTCCAGACACCGAGTCTGCCCCGTAGGGCTCTGATATACAATACAATTTACTAATAATGTTATCTTAGGTGTAGCTGAGCCTTAGGGCATGGATCTTTGTTTTGTGCCTTCCAAGTGCCTAGAACAGCGCTGGCCCATAGTAGGCACTCCATAAATATTTGTTGGATAAATGACTGATTAAAGAAAATTGCTGGAAGTCAAATATCTCTCTTTTTAAAAAAAACTATAAACTAAAATTAGTCAATTCAACTTCTCTGGCAACTTAGCCATGCTGTGAATGAGAGACTTTATTATATTATTACTGTTATTAAGGAATCATCAAAAAGATACAAAGAAAACAGCAAGTACTTTGGAAAAGGTGCACATTCTAGGGAGGGCCACTAAAAGCGGAAGACTGATAGGTTTGCCTTTTTAGAAGTTGCTTATCCATACGCAGGCATGACTCCCTTATGTAATAACAGACAATATT
Organism: Indri indri; assembly: GCA_004363605.1. NCBI lineage: Eukaryota > Metazoa > Chordata > Mammalia > Primates > Indriidae > Indri > Indri indri. The sequence continues at coordinate 1,918 of RJWJ010043376.1, read as the reverse complement.
ATGAATATGATGAAAGTCATAACAACCAGTGTAATGTGTATCAAGTCCTGACAGTGTCCTAGCCCTGGGCAAAACAATTTAGATGCATTGTCTCTTTTAATTCTCACAGTAACATATTGGAGTGGCTGTCATGATTATCATTCCTGTTTTACAAATGAGGAAACTGAGTCCCAGAGAGGTTGAGTAACTCCCCCATGGTCACACAGTAAATATAAGGCAACACCGGGCATTAAACCTGGATTCTTCTGATTCCGAGCCGCCACTTCAGGCTCTGTGTCATGCTGCCTGTTCTCTCCTGGCCTCTTCCTCTGTCTCTTTTCCTCTGGCCCACATTGGCAAAAGGAAAAAAACTAAAGAAGGGAAGAACTAGTTTTAGTCTTAGAGGACCCAAATATCCTTTCAACCAATCTCCCCTCTCCCTGCAGAACACACAATCTTAAAGATGTAAATAGGGGAGCTTTACGAACTCAAAGATGCTCCCTGGACACTCTTTCTTTAATCAGTTTCATCTCAAAGCGTTAAGAAAATGCTTCTTACAGAGTAGCCAGTCCCCCATGAACCGAGTGCCGGATCCGCCTCCTTCTCACGCGGGCTGTGATTCATTCTGTTCCAGCCCCACCTCCAGCCGCATGGGGCAGATGGTGCCAGATGGTGAACTTACAACCAGTGCGATCAAATTGCGGGGAGGTTGCCAAACTGTCTTCCTTAGAGCCCCTAAGAGTTTCTCGAAGATGCCTCAGGTGTCTCCATGGGATGGGGTGCGAGCGGGAGGAATAGGCCTCATCCCGAACGGCTCTGCTCTTCTCTCCTTCACACCGTGAGTTTCTGAACCGGATTTTTGCATAAGGCTCATCGGCTGCAAAAGAGAAAGTAGGAAATCACACGATAGGGAAACACGGGTTATGAGAAACAGGACTTGGCTGACAGTTGAGGAAATTGGGTCCTGGTTCCTCCCTTGCCATCGCCATGGGCAAATCACTTAATCCCTCTGGGACTCAGTCTTCTCATCTGCAAAATGAGGGGCTTTTGTATCAGTTTCGGTTAATGAGTTGTGACAAATGTACCGTGGTAATGTTTCCAGTATGGCAAATAGGGTGGCATAGATGGAAACCCTCTGGAATATTCCTGCAGCTTTTCTGCCAGTTGGAAACAAACATTTTTAAAATGTGTTAAAGTTAAAAATGGGACTTATAAGATCTATTCCAGCTTTTAAAAATGCACTTGATACAATCTATCTTTTAAAGAAATCTACCTTGGTGTCTTAGTCTGGTTAGCGTTGCTGTAAAAGAATACCTGAGGCTGGGTAATTGATAAACAAAAAAGAGGTTTATTTAGCTCCAGGTTCTGCAGGCTGTACAAGCAGTATGGTGCCAGCATCTGCTTCTGGTGAGGGGCTCAGGCTGCCTCCCTTTATGGCAGAAGGCAAGGGGGGAGCAGCGTGTGCAGAGATCACATGGCAAGACAGGAAGCAAGAGAGAGGGGAGTTGTCAGGCTCTTTCAAACAACCCGCTCTCTTGGGACCTAACAGAGTGAGAACTCACTCACTCCCAAGAGAGGGCGTTAATCATTAGGGATCCACCCTGATGGCCAAAACACCTCCCACTAGGCCCCACCTCCAACATTGGGGATCACATTTCAACATGAAATTTGGAGGGAACAACCAACCAAACTATAGTACTTGGTAAATCTTTTTTGAGTTTCTTTGGTCAAAATTCCAGTTTGCCATTCATTAACTTTTCACTATACCTGGACATTCAGAGAAAAACTCTAATTTCTAGAATAATGGCCCAAAAACATATGAAAAAATGCTCAACATCTCTAATCATTGGGGAAATGCAAATCAAAACCACAATGAGATATCACTTCTCTCCAGTGAGACTGGCCTTTATCAAAAAGTCCCAAAACGATAAATGGTGGC
>RJWJ010043375.1:0-12626 GCA_004363605.1 Indri indri | reverse complement strand
GTCTGATCTGCTTCTGTTTAGATCTTGCCTTTTAAACTTTTGCTTCCTGATAGAGCCATCTATGCTCTGCTATGCCTGCCTTGTCTCAGTTAGCTCACATGCTGTATTTTAGAGCTTCTCAACCTTGCCTAATGTATCAAATCAGACCTAATGATTCAGAATCTTCAGACAGAGAATCTGTATCCTTAACAAGGACCCCTGATGATTTTTATGACCATGTAGATTTGGTAAATGCTGCCATATCGCTTAACTGGAATGACTTTAACTATAGTCTAATTCTGATTGGCTTAACTGAGTCCTAAAAGCTAGGTTCATGAAAATTGGTTTCCATGGTGGGAAGTAAACTTTGCTTGGGAACTCAGTGTGGGCACACTGTTTCAAAATATTGGGTATATCCCAACCAGGAGGCAAGACCTAGAGTCCTCACCCCTTATAATTAGAAGTAATGTGGAAAAGTTCTATCTTGCATCCATATGGGTCACACATGAGCTGTTGGAAATAAACATTCTCTGGTGGGGAGAAAAGAATAAGACTGATAAATGTAAAAACAAATATGCTTTAATAGCTTGAAATCTAGTTGCTATTTCTTATAACAACACCATTTCAATTTTGACTGAATTGAAAGTGAAAGTAATGAGACTCCTCAGGCTTTTATGAAAACATTAGATAACTAACATGTTTGAAATTTAATTTCCTAACATGTAAAATGGGATGTTTGGGCTAGATTATCTCTAAGCTCCTTTAAAGACAAGAATCTTGGATTCTAAGAGTCAGTTTAGTCAAACGAAATATGACGAGACATTGGTATCGCTGAAACAATTATTGAATTGATTGCAGTTTTACTATATTGATCAGTTAATTCAATAAAGACCAATAAATCCATTTGTTTCTGTAAACCCAGCTAATATTTTCCATTTAATTCAAATTTGGATATGGGGAAGGGAGGAAGAAGGAACCCCTTATCACTCCTTTACTTCTTTTCTTTCCAGACCTGATGGAAGGGCCCAATGGTCCAATGATTTGTTGAAATAGTTTTCACCTATTCCAAAGTAGAGAAATTCCTTTAATGCCCTTCAGAAAAGGATGGGCCATCCTACTTCTTCTTCTACCCCATTTCGAATTTTAACTTTACTGATTCTTTCAAATCTATTATGATCTTCTAATTATGAATTTTGCAGCCATAATAATCTAAGGTAGGTCTTTCGAATATAACAGTTAAAATGTAGTTTCTATGCAATTGGAACATTTCTAAATCCAGTTGTTAAAAGAATTCCTACTTAAACAAAACATATCTACCTAATAAATGCAAAACATAATACTTTAGGTACTCAAAAACTTGTCCTCACAGAAATAATAAAATGGATATTTGACTCAACAGAAGATTCAGACAAAAAAAATAAAAGTGTTCATTTAGAAATATGAACATCATAGATCAAAGTGGTTTTTAAGGCCAAGATTCTTTGGATAATTACCTCAACTGCACACAGCCTGGGCAGATATGATTAACTTAGCTAAAGAAAGATTATGAGGGATTTACAGTGGGAAAAAAAATTGCTAGCAAATCTGATTAAATGTAAATTTCTGCATTTACAGATTGATGCCAAGAAATGACATTGTAGCAGTTTCATGGACTACTTCACAGCTTTAATGCACATTTTTGTGCCATTATCAGCAGTTGCAAACTAATCAACACAGCTCATGGTAAACTATTAGAATCTACTAATCTGCATCCACCCCCGTAATCACACAGCTTTTTTTTTTTCCATTTGTGAGATAAGCAAATTCTGGAAATAACTAATTTAGCAGTTCTGATTTGGGCATCTTTAATGGATTATTTTCTGCTATTTTACCTTTTCATAATTTCATTTGATGTCTTATCAAATGTTTGGCCAAATGTTTAATTATAAAATAACATTAAAACCCTATAACTTACACATGGCCTTACCACATTTCTTTTAATGTGTGGCTTTTCTCCTTTTCGTTCCCTTTGTGCCCTTGTCGTATTCTGCCGGTTGCATACAAGGACCTTCAGAGAAGCAACTAATTCCAACAGAGGTTTCCAAACTGACCTCTCTTTTGTAAACTTGATTGGAATTCAAGGTATTCAATCATGCCTTGAATAGCTTGGCTTGAGCTAAAACATTTATTCCACAGATATTCTAAAAAACACCCTGCTTGGGAGGGAAAAAATGGCAGAGTTAAGATAGCCTCCTGGATCCCTGCTTCCAGAGAAAGAGACATAAATCTCAGTCTGCTACACACAATTGGATCTCTCTCCCACAAAAACAACGAGGTGAATCAGTGGAGATTCAGTGGGGGACACACAAATCAGGAAAAAGAAGAAGGTGAATGGGAAATAGGATCGCAAAACCTGGAAAGCGCGGGACAGACAATAGAGAGTGGAGAGTGAGACGGTGGCGCCAGCCTGGCCAGTAAGTGCACCGGGATAAGACCCTCACGAGACAGTCTAGCTTCCCCACTGACTTACAAGCCCACCGAGAGTCAGGGGCTTGTGTGAAGTGGATGTAGAATTGGGTCAGGAAACGTGGGGCTCAGCGCAGATGAGATATGAGCCGGAAGCATCTTGAACTCCCTGGAGCTCTGTGTCAGGACTGCACTGGACAGGGGAGGAGCTGGTCTGGGCTACCTCCGGAGGCAGTTAGGAGTCAGGAAGCTGGTCTCTGGCACCCAGTGGGTCCTGAACAGGGAGGTGATTACTGAGTAGAGGACTCTAACCTGGAAACTGCTGCTGGCGATTGGGACTGCTCAGGGTGGGCCAGCAGGAGCGAGAGCTATTGCTGAACTGGCTTGAGATTGGGGGAGGGAGACATAAAGGAGACGGCGGGGCACCCTGGTGACTCAACTCCCTGATCAGGTACCTTCCAGCCCCCGAGCGGCTCCCTCTGGAGCCAGCACCCTGGGGGCAGACGAATGCCAGCTAGGGGCCCACAGCAGGTCGCAGGTGCGAAATGGCTCCTTTCCCCCAGCCTGGGAGCTCTCGCAACAAGCTCTGCCCTTCCAGGACCTAAAGTCAACTAGCCAGGCCCGTTTCTTTGAGCAGTAAATTCTGAGTGCCTCCTCAGTTGTGAGGGGCAGACACCTACGGAAGCTGAAGGCACTGGGGCATTGGGCAGTCTGGGGAGGCACCCCCTCCCCCTGGCCAGCATCTTTTGCGTGGCCTCTGAGCTTGCAGCAGTGAGACATAAAGAGCCACTCCCCCTCTGTGACAAGCACCAGTCCTTGGGGCTTTGGCACTGACCAATAGCTGACAGCCCAGTGACTTTCCTCGCCAGACCAGTTCAGGTCATCTGGTAGGATTGCATTTCTGCCTCCGGTCAGCTACCAACAGAGAAACGCACGACTAGGGAAACAAAACCCTGGCAAGAGACCAAAACAAGTTCCCCAAGTAATCCCTCCCATCTGGAGAACCCTGGACAACATACTAGCGGCTCCCTTAGTGGCAAATAAAAAGAGAATACACAGAACAAAACAAAGAAAAGTAACAGCAGATCCAGATGGGATGGACCCAGAGAAAGATTTCTGGAAGTATGAAAAATCAAATGGAAAGCACACCCCCAAAGGGGAACACCAGCTCTCTAGCAATGAACACTAACCAAGTCCAGAATATTAAAATGACAGAAGAAGAATTCCAAACTTGGATTGTAAGTAAGCTCAATGATGTGCAACAATGATGTGCAAGGAAAAATGGATAACCATCACAAGGAAACCACAAAAAAAAATCCAGGATTTGGAAGAAAAATTCATTAAAGAAATTGAAATATTAAAGAAAAATCAAACCGAACTCCTGGAAATAAAGGACTTATTCAGGGAACTTCAAAACACTGTGGAAAGCCTCAAGAACAGGGTAGATCAAACAGAAGAAAGAATCTCAGAGATTGAAGACACCTCTACCCAAATGAATAAGGAAGTCACAGAGATTGAGCAGAAAATAAAGAAAAAAGAAACAAGCTTACAAGAAATGTGGGATTATGTGAAAAAACCAAACCTGCATGTGATCGGTGTTCCAGAAAATGAAGAAGAAAACACGCAAGGGCTGGATAACCTATTTGAAGATGTAATAGAGGAGAATTTCCCAGGTCTTGCTAAAAATCTAGATATACAGATACAAGAAGCACAGCAGACCCCATGGAGATTCAATGCAAATAGAAAGACACCACATCATGCAGTCATCAGATTGACTAAAATATCGACTAAGGAGGCCCTACTATGAGCTGTCAGGTGAAAGAAACAAGTAACATACAAAGGAAAGCCTATCAGAATGATTTCAGACTTCTCAACTGAAACCCTACAAGCAAGAAGAGCCTGGGGCCCCATTCTCACTCTTCTGAAAAGAATAATGCCCAGCCTAGAATTCTGTACCCTGCAAAATTAAGTTTTACATATGAAGAAGAAATAAAGACATTCTCAGATAAACAAAGTCTGTGGGAATTCACCAAGACAAGACAAGAACAGCTCTCCAAGAAGTACTCAAAGCTGAATTACACAAGGACCAGCACAATAAACACTCACAAATGTAAAACCACTCAAAAGCTAAAGATCAAAGGCTAGATTCCACAATGGCTCAGGAGAGAAAAAAAAGCAACAAAACACAACTCAACAGTATGATGAACAATTTACCCCACTTATCAGTTCTTTCAATAAATGTGAATGGCTTGAACTCATCTCTCAAGAGACATAGGCTGGATGAATGGATAAAAAAAATACAAGCCAGGTATCTGCTGTCTTCAGGAAATGCATCTAACCTGCAAGGATGCATTTAGACTCAAGGTAAAGGGCTGGAAATCAATATTTCAAGCAAATGGAAGCCAAAAGAAAGCTGGTGTGGCAGTTTTGATCTCAGATAACTTAGTTTTTAAATCAACAAAAGTAATGAAAGACAAAGAGAGCCACTATATAGTGGTGAAGGGTACAGTTCAACAAGAAGACATAACAATTCTAAATATGTATGCACCCAACCTAGGTGCACCCAGATTCATAAAGCAAACTTTACTTAACCTAAATAATTTGATGAACAGCAACACCATTATAGTCGGAGATTTCAACACCCCACTGACAGCACAGGACAGATCCTCCAAACAGAAAATTAACACAGAAATTATGGACTTAAACAGAACCCTAGACAAATGGGCCTGGCTGACATTTATAGGACATTCTAACCAAAAACCACAGAATATATGTTCTTCCCATCAGCTCACGGGACATTCTCTAAGATTGACCATATTCTAAGACACAAAGAATGCCTCAAAAAATTTAAAAAAATAGAAATTATACCATGCATCTTCTCAGATCACAGTGCAATAAAAATAGAAATCAACCCCAACAGAAACTCTCATCTCTATACAAAGTCATGGAAATTAAACAACTCCTTGCTGAACAATTCCTTCATAAATGATGAAATAAAAATGGAAATCAAATGGACATGCTTGAAACTTGGACTCGGAGGGGAGGGGAGTAAGGGCAACATATGTAATCTAAACATCTGTACCCCATAATATGCCAAAATAAAAAAAAATGGAAATCAAAAGATTCTTTGAACTAAATGACAAAGGTGACACAAATTACCAAAATCTGTGAGACACAGCCAAAGCAGTCCTGAGAGGAAAGTTTATCTCCATAAATGCTTATATCCAAAAGTCAAAAAGATCACAAACAGACAACCTAATGAATCAACTCAAAGAACTGGAAAAAGAAAAACAGACCAACCCCCAAACCCAGCAGAAGAAGGGAAATTATTAAATCAGAGCTTAATGAAATTGGCAACAGAGAAACTATACAGAAGATTAATAAAACAAAAAGTTGGTCCCTTGAAAAAGTAAACAAAATTGACACGCCCCTGGCTAAACTCATGAAAAACAGAAAAGAAAAATCTCTAATAAGCTCCATGAGGAACAAAAAACAAGAAGTTACAACGGATGCCATGGAGATTCAAGATATAATTTATGAATATTACAAAAACCTTTATGCACACAAACTGGAAAATGTGGAGGAAATGGACACATTTTTAGAAACACACAGCCTCCCTAGGCTCAACCAGGAAGAAATAGAATTCCTGAACAGACCAGTATCAAGGACTGAAATTGAAACAGCAATAAAAAACATTCCAAAAAAGAAAAGTCCCAGACCAGACGGTTTCACACCCGAATTTTACCACACCTACAAAGAAGAACTGGTGCCTATCCTGCAGAAATTATTCCACAGCATCGAGAAGGATGGACTCCTCTCAACATGTTTTATGAAGCCAACATAACTCTGATACTAAAACCAGGAAAGGATGCATCAAAAAAAGAAAACTACAGACCAATATCCCTTATGAATATAGATGCAAAAATTCTCAACAAAATTCTAGCTAACCGAATTCAGGTGCTTATTAAGAAAATAATCCATCATGACCAAATGGGCTTCATTCCAGAGATGCAAGGATGGTTCAACATATGCAAATCTATAAATGTAATTCACCACATAAACAGAAGCAAAAGCAAAAACCATATGATACTCTCAATTGATGCAGAAAAAGCATTTGACAAAATTCAACATCCTTTTATGATAAGAACGCTTAACAAAATAGGCATAGATGGTCTTACCTAAAAATGATACAAGCCATTTATGGCAAACCCACAGCCAACATCATACTGAATGGGGAAAAATTGAAAGCATTCCCACTTAGAACTGGAACCAGACAAGGTTGCCCACTATCTCCACTTCTCTTCAACATAGTGCTGGAAGTCCTGGTCACATCAATCAGGCAAGAGAGTGGAATCAAAGGCATACGAATGGGAACAGAAGAGATCAAACTCTCATTATTTGCTGATGATATGATATTATATCTAGAAAACCCCAAGGATTCAACCAAGAGGCTCCTGGAATTGAAAAATGAATTCAGTAAAGTCTCAGGATACAAAATCAATACACACAAATCACAGGCTTTCATATACGCCAACAGGAGTCATACTGAGAACCAAATCGAAGACTCAATTCCCTTCACATTAGCAACAAAGAAAATAGAGTACCTAGGAATATATTTAACTAAGGAGGTAAAAGACCTCTACAGGGAGAACTATGAGACATTGAGGAAGGAAATAGCAGAAGACATAAACAGGTGGAAAACCATACCATGCTCGTGGGTCTCCAGAATCAACATTGTTAAAATGTCTATACTACCCAAAGTGATCTACACATTCAAAGCAATCCCTATTAAAATACCAACATCATTCTTCACAGATGTAGAAAAATTAATTCTATGCTTCGTATGGAACCAGAGAAGACCCCGCATAGCAAAAACAATTCTAGGCAATAAAAACAAAATGGGAGGCATCAATTTACCAGACTTCAAACTCTATTACAAAGCTGTAATATTAAAATCAGCTTGGTACTGGCACAAAAACAGAGCCATTGACCAGTGGAACAGAACTGAGAACACAGATATAAAACCATCCTCATATAGCCATCTAATATTTGACAAAACAGACAAAAACATACACTGGGGAAAAGAATCTTTATTCAGTAAATGGTGCTGGGAAAACTGGATGGCCACATGTAGAAGACTGAATCTGGATCCACACCTCTCACCTCACACAAAAATCAACTCATGCTGGGTCACAGATCTAAACCTAAGGAGTGAAACTATTAGAATTCTAGAGGAAGAAGTTGGAAACACTATTCTAGACATTGGCCTAGGCAAAGAATTTATGAAGAAGACCCCAAGGCAATTACAGCAACAACAAAAATAAATAAATGGGACCTGATCAAATTAAAACGCTTCTGCACAGCCAAAGAAATTGTCACAAGAGCAAACAGGCTACCCACAGAATGGGAGAAAAATTTTGCATGCTACAAATCCGACAGAGGGCTGATAACCAGAATCTATTTAGAACTCAGAAAAATCAGCAAGAAAAAATCAAACAACCCTATCTAAAAGTGGGCAAAGGACATGAACAGAAACTTTTCAAAAGAAGACAGAATAATGGCCAAAAAACATATGAAAAAATGCTCATCATCTCTAATCATTAGGGATATGCAAATCAAAACCACAATGAGACATCACCTATCTCCAGTGAGACTGACCTTTATCAAAAAGACCCAAAACAATAAATGTTGGCGTGGATGTGGAGAGGTAGAAACACTCAGACGCTGCTGGTGGGACTGCAAATTAGTGCAACCTCTGTGGAAAGCAATATGGAGACACCTTAAAGAGATACAAATAGAACTACCGTTTGATCCAGCAATCCCATTACTGGGCATCTACCCAAAAGAACAAAAGTCGCTCTATGAAAAAGACACCTGCACTCGAATGTTCATAGCAGCACAATTCACAATTGCAAAGATGTGGAAACAACCGAAATGTCCGTCAATACATGAGTGGATTAATAAACTGTGGTATATGTATACCATGGAGTGCTATTCAGCTTTAAGAAACAATGGTGATATAGCACCTCCTGTATACTCCTGGAAAGCGCTAGAACACATTCTACTAAGCGAGGTATCCCAAGAATGGAAAAACAAGCACCACATATACTCACCATCAAATTGGTATTAGCTGATCATCATTTAAGTGCACATATAAGAATAACATCTATTAGATGTTGGGCGAGGTGGGGGAGGAGGGGATGGGCATATGCACAAACAATGAGTGCGATGCGCACCTCCTGGGGAATGGACACACTTGAAGCTCGGACTTGGCGGGGAGGGAGGGCAAGGGCATCATACGTAACCTAATCATCTGTACGCCCATAATATGCTGAAATAAAAAAAAAAAGAAAACACCCTGCTTGCTCATTTTCTATAGTGCCCCAAGTTCATTTGGTTATAAAATATCCACTTTATTGAACAGGAAGCTTTAGAGGACACCTTTTGGGAATGGGAATTCTATTTATAAACCGTAATGATAACATCGCCATCAGATATATAACTACTATGGAAAATGGTTTATCTTTTCCTTTTTTCAGCTATGCTCTTAGACTCATTTTACTGAGATTGAATTAGCCTTGAGAAGGATACATGCGATGTTGCTAATTCATCTATTTATTCATTCATTTCTAAGCATTATTCTAGATCCTAGAAATAGATACAACGGTCCTGCTGCCATGGACATGCTACATGAGTAGCTGTTGCCCTTTTTTGCCTTACATTGGAAGATCACAGAGCTTGTTTTTACCATGTTGTGAAGTAAGCACTGAGTAATGCCCAAGTGACACATAATGAGCTTCTTTCTTTTTTGAACTTAGTGAATTCCAATAAGTGAATTACTGTTCACTTGTTTAAATGTAAAAGCAAAACCTTTAAAAAATATTAGTGTTAAAATTTTAGAAATCATATACTGAGACTTAATCTATAGTTATTATTACACACTACCTTCGGTGGGGCTTGAGAATAAATGTGTTGGCCATTTTGATTTATAGGTGTTGGGGCAATGATCTAATGATCTAAAAGACCCATTCAGCCAAAATAACTCCCTTGACAGTTGATCCTGGTACAGAGAATTCACACCATCCATTCATTTATTCACTCACTGACACCTACTATTAGCTTTGCACTGTGCTGGGCAATGGGGATAAAAGGACAAAATAAGACACTCTTGTTCTAATCCTAGAGAAGTTTACAGACTACTTGGAGAAAAAGACGAATAAATTGCTAATTACATTAGGTTGGTGCAAAAGTAATTGTGGTTTTAGCATCATTGAAATTTGCTGTTTGATATTGCAATACCTTCTTAAATAAATGTGGTTATGTTATATATCATTTTAATGCACATTTCTCACTCTATTTTTTTGCTAATGACTTATTACTTGCTGTTTATTTTATATTTATTTTAGACTACTGAAATGATGTTAGACAAAAAGCAAATTCGAGAGGTTTTCTTATTTGAGTTCAAAACGGGTTGTAAAGCAGCGGGACAACTTGCAAAATCAACTACTCATTTGGCCCAGGAACTGCTAATGAAGGTACAGTGCAGTGGTGTTTAAGATATTTTGCAAAGGAGACAAGAGCCTTGAAGATGAGGAGCACAATGGACAGCCATCGGAAGTTGACAATGACCAATTGCGAGCAACCATTGCAAGCAACACGAGAAGTTGCCTAAGAACTCAAGGTCAACCATTCTACGGTCATTTGGCATTTGAAGCAAATTGGAAAGGTGAAAAAGGTCAATAAGTGGGTGCCTCATGAGCTGGCCAAAAATAAAAAAAAAAAATCATTGTTTTGAAGTGTCATCTTCTCTTCTTGCAACAATGAACCATTTCTTGATGGGGTTGTGACATGTGATGAAAAGTGTATTTTCAACAACAACCGGTGACAACCAGCTCAGCGGTTGGACTGAAAAGAAGCTCCAAAGCAATTCCCAAAGCCAAACTTGCATCAAAAAAAGGTCATGGTCACTGTTTGGTGGCGTGCTGCCAGTCCGATTCACTACAGCTTTCTGAATCCCAGCAAAACCATTATATCTGAGAAGTATGCTCAGCAAATCAATGAGATGCACTGAAAACTGCAATGCCTGCAGCCAGCACTGGTCAACAGAAAAGGCCCAGTTCTTCTCCACTACAATGCCTGATCGCATGTGGCACAACCGATGCTTCAAAAGTTGAATGAATTGAACTACGAAATTTTGCCTCATCTGCCATATTCACCTGACCTCTCACCAACCGACTACCACTTCTTCAAGCATCTTGACAACTTTTTGCAAGGAAAAAGCTTCCACAACCAGCAGGATGCAAAAAGTGCATTTCAAGAGTTTGTCAAATCCTGAAGCATGGATTTTTAAGCTACAGAAATAAACAAACTTAATTCTCATTGACAAAAATGTGTTGATCGTAATGGTCCCTATTTTAGTTAATAAAGATGTGTTCGAGCCTAGTTATAATGATTTAAAATTCGTGGTCCAAAACCACAATTACTTTTGCACTAAGCTAATATTATAGTATAACAAGTGCTATAATAGGGGAAGTATAAAGCTATGATGCATATTTTATAACATATCATATGTTGTGTAATTTTTTTATTATACATTCTGTCTCCCAACTAGGATTAAATTTCGTGAAGAAAGAGACTTTGTATTCTCATTCACTGCCATATACATTGTGACACTATTCATAGTTTTTAAGTCTAACAGTAGTCTTTCTTAGGTTTCTTGCTCCCCACATTACTGAACTTCCACTACCACCATTTCATACCTATTGGTTTTACTTATGAAACTTCATAATCTAATTTTCTCATATCCAAAGATTCACAAAGCAAATTCCCTCATACACACATAAGCTTTTCTATATGAAGCTCAGGCAGTTCTCTGAAATTATTCAAAACAAATACGTATCAATTAGTGAACTTCAGCTTCCAACCAAGAATGAGTACCAGGGACCATATTTACCCTCTGCCTGAAATAATTTAAAAATAAAACAACAGTGTTCAAGATGCAAGACATAAGCCAATAAAGAACAATGATCACTATACAAGGTAAGCCATCCAATTGCATCATCCTAATTCTATAAAAAGTTTTTCCAGGCTGTGATGCTCAGAAAGCGAACCTAGATAAAGCCTGGCCAGACTTCCTGAGTTAGAGAGCTTAAGCTTAGAATCTGGAGAGAATGAGGTAACTAGAATTTATAAGAGAGAGTACCACAGAGGGGAAACTTACAGAGAAGAAACTCTGAAGTTCTGATGAGCATACTCCTTGAGCATTCAGCTGAAATGCTAATTGGAGCTACTGTATAAAGAAATTACTCAAGGCCAAGAGAGAACCACCTGAATGGATTCGAAATAACACTTCTAGGCACCTTCCCGGAGCTGGGAATAGTACCTGTTCCCATCAGCCAGATTAAAAAACCCCATGGTTCATGGAGAACTTGGTAAGAATACACAGAAGAGTCTTGCCCCAGTGTTGGACAGTAATAATGTACAACACAATTTTTTTAAAAAATCAACCTGACACAGAACACTGCTTGAGTCCCACCTAACAAATTTTAAATGCAAAGCCCAAAAGGATCAAACAGGTTTTAGTGACACTGAATCCCAGAAAAAAGCTCAAAAATATTTAAAGGAATGCAAATTAAAGGAATACAAACCAGCACCCAAGGAGACAAAAAGTGAAATTCTGGCATCTAATTGAAAATTACCAAGCATGCAAAGAAGCAGAATAATATAATCCATAATTAAAGAAAAAAATCATTTGGCACTGACCAGAACTGACACATATGTTATAAGCAGCACACAAGTACATTAAAACATTTATTATCACTGTATTCTATATATTCACAAAGTAGAGACATGAGTGGTATTTTTAAAAACCCCCAATCAAAATTTTAGAAATAAAAATGACAATATTTGATATAAAAAATATACTAGATGGGTTTAACAGAAAAAAGATTTGATTAAGCTAAGAGAAGACAAAAAAAGAGAAAAAGGGAAACAAAATGCAGAGGGGATGAACAGAAAACAAATAAGAAGATAGAATCAAATTTAACTACATCAATAATCACACTAAATATAAATGGTCTCCATATCCCAATTAAAAGGTACATATTGTCAGATTGGATTAAACAAGAAAGGTCAAACTATATTCTGCCTACTTTAAGCATCAAGACACAAGTAGGTTGCAAATAAAAGGATGGTTCTTTAAG
>RJWJ010043374.1:0-12627 GCA_004363605.1 Indri indri | reverse complement strand
TGAGAATGTCTTTATTTCTCCTTCATATATAAAACTTAGTTTTGCAGGGTACAGAACTCTAGGCTGGGCATTATTCTGTTTCAGAAGAGTGAGAATGGGGCCCCAGGCTCTTCTTGCTTGTAGGGTTTCAGTTGAGAAGTCTGAAGTTATTCTGATGGGCTTTCCTTTGTATGTTACTTGTTTCTTTCGCCTTACTGCTCATAGAAGGGCCTCTTTAGTGGCTATTTTGGTCAATCTGATGACTGCGTGACGTGGTGTCTTTCTGTTTGCATTGAATCTCCCTGGGGTCTGCTGCGCTTCTTGTGTCTGTATATCTAGATTTTTAGCAAGGCCTGGGAAATTCTCCTCTATTAAATCTTCAAATAGGTTATCCAGCCCTTGCGTGGTTTCTTCTTCATTTTCCGGAAGACCAATTAATTGCAGGTTAGGTTTTTTTTATATAGTCCCACATTTCCTGTAAACTTGCTTCTTTTTTCTTTATTTTCTGTTCAATGTCTGTGACTGACTTATTCATTTGGAAGGAGCTGTCTTCAGTCTCTGAGATTCTTTCTTCTGGTTGATCTACCCTGTTCTTGAGGCTTTCCACAGTGTTTTGAAGTTCCCTGAATAAGCCCTTTATTTCCAGGAGTTCGGTTTGATTTTTCTTTAATATTTTAATTTCTTTAGTGAATTTTTCTTCCAAGTCCTGGATTTTTTTTTGTGGTTTCCTTGTGATGGAAATTTAGATGAAATTTAGATGAAATTTATACATTTCTAGAAAAGTATAACTTCAAAATTGTTCTAATAAAAAATAGAATTCATAATTTAAAACCTTTTCACAAAGAAAAATATAAACTCAGATGACTTCACAAGAGAGTTCTACCAAATATTTAAAGAGGAAATGACACCAATTCTATACAAACTATTCAAAATGACATAAAAAGAGAGACTGTTTCCCAGTTTATTCTATAAGACTAGCAAAACAATAATGACAATACTGGACAATGACATTATAAGAAAAGAAAATTGCAAGCCAATTTTATTAAAAAATTTTTAATAAAAAAATTCATTTTATAGAGACAAGGTCTGATTATATTGCCCAGGGTGGTCTTGAACTCTTGGGCTCAAGCAATCCTCCTGCCTCAGACTGTGGTTGGGAATACGGGCACATGCCACCACTCTTGGCTCTCTTTATGACTATAAATGCAAAAATGCTAAACAAAATTTAGTAAACAAAATACCATTTGTCATTTCATGACGAAGTTGGATTCACCCCAGAAATGCAGGTGAATAAAATAAAATAGAATAAATGTAATCTATTATATTAGCAGAATTTTAAAAAGTAATCATCTCAATAGATGCAAACAAAGCAATAGCACTCAATGTCTACTCATGGTTTAAAAAATAAGTCTCGGGCCGGCACGGTGGCTCACGCCTGTAATCCTAGCACTCTGGGAGGCCAAGGTGGGCAGATCGTTTGAGCTCTGGAGTTCGAGACCAGCCTGAGCAAGAGCGAGACCCCATCTCTACTAAAAATAGAAAGAAATTAATTGGACAACTAAAAATATATAGAAAAAATTAGCCGGGCATGGTGGCGCGTGCCTGTAGTCCCAGCTACTCGGGAGGCTGAGGCAGGAGGATTGCTTGAGCCCAGGAGTTTGAGGTTGCTGTGAGCTAGGCTGATGCCATGGCACTCTAGCCCAGGAAACACAGTGAGACTCTGTCTCAAAAAAAAATAAATAAATAAAATAAATTAAAAAAAATAAATCTCTTAGCAAGTTAGGAATAGCTTTCTTAATCTGATAAATATGATCTATAAAAAACCTGTAACAAATATACATTTTTCTTCTGAGATTAAAATCAAGATAAGGATGCCCACTGTCACCATATTGCAATCTGCTGAATAAAATGGGAACACATAAGTCCATACTGATATAAATAAATGAATAAGAATGGAAACTACCTTCTTATAGTATAATGCCAACTAATAAATGAAGAAGGAACGATGCAATAGATAATCATTTGGCAGCCATCTAGTAGGGGTTCATGAGGATCAGGATGTTGGTGTAATATAGGAAATTTCCTGTGATAAATTTTTTGATGTATTAATTTAGCTAGGCTGAAGTTTCCAGTTATTTAATCAAACACTTGTCTAGGTTTTACCATGAAGAGATTTTGGAGATGTAAATGAAGTCCCTAATCAGTTGACTTTAAGTAAAGGAGATTATTTCGGCTAATCTGGGTGAACATGATTTAATCAGTAGGAAGGCTTTAAAAAGACAGTGCTGAGGAGAGAGGGGAGGAGAGAGGAGAAGAAATTCTACCTGTGGACAATAGCTTCAGCCCATGGGGCTAAGCCTGCCCATGATTTTCCCTTTCTGATTGCCTGCCCTGTGGATTTTGGGCTTTCTTAGCCAGCCACCACAATCTGAAATGAACTCAGGTGGAGGGTCCTCCTACGGAATAAAAGGCCTGTGTTCTTTAAGACTATCAAGGACATGAGAGACAAATAAAGGATGAGGAATTATTCTGAATTGACGGATATTGATGAGGCATGGCAATTGAATGCAACACGAATTCCTGGATAGGATCCTGGGTAAGATAGGAAAATATGTTCTTGGGACAGTTGGCGAAATTTGAATTGAGTATGTGGATTTAATGTTAGTAGTAGTGTTGTATCAATGCTGATTTTCAGATTGGTAGGTTGTGTGGTTGTAACGTAGGAGAGCATCTCTTGGAGAGTTACAATGAAGTTTTTTTGAGGATGGGGCACGATATAAGAAAAGTGTATACAGAGAGAGAGAGAGAGAGGGAGAGAGAGAGAGCGCAGGCAAGCATATGCAAGAGAGAAAAGTAACATTTAACAATTGAGGAGTTTGGGTGAAGAGGATAAGGGAATTCTTTGTACTCTTTTCGAAACTTTTTTAATGGGTTTGAGACTGTTTTAAAATAATAATTTAAAAAGATATACCATTAAGAGAATGATAATGTAAGTCAAGGTATGAGAGAAGACATAAGCGATAAAACATCTGGACTCGTGCCGTCCAATACAGTAGCCACTACACATATGTAGCTGTTGAGCACTTGAAATGTGGCTAGTCCAAACTGAGATGTGTATAAACATAAGATATACACCAGATTTTAAAGACTTAGAATGAAAACAAGAATGCAAATTTCTCATTAATAAATTTTATATTGATTATGTGTTGAAATTGACAATATATTGGATATACTGGATTCAATAAAACATATTAAAATTAACTTCACATATTTCTTTTTACTCTTTTTTAATGTGGCTACTTGAAAATTTAAAAAATTACACATCTTGCTCACATTGCATTTTCATTAGACAATGCTAATCTAGAATATATGAAGCACTATTACAGATCAGTAAGAGAAAATAGTCTAGTAAAAATAAATGGGTAAAAGACTTGAATGGGCACCCCCCAAAATCCACAGGGCAGGAAAGTGGCCAGGAAAAATGTAAAAAGTACTCTACTTCAGTAGTCATAAGGGAAGTGCAAATTAAAACCACAGTGAGATACCTGAGAAATGGCTAAAATTATAAAGTCAGATAATACCTCATGCTGGTAAGAATATGAAACAACTGGAACTCTTGGCTACAGTTCTGGTGGAAGTGTAAATAGATATCTTAACTTTGGAAAACTGGCAGTCTTTAATAAAGCTGAACAGACATTTTTATGACCTAATAATTTCTACTCCTTGGTATTTACTCAGCAGGAATGCACATGGTTATGTATCAAAAGACATGTACAAGAATGTTAAAAGCAACATTATCCATAATAGCCCCAAATTTGAAACAAAAATGTTCATTAACAATAGAATGGAAAATAAATTGTGGAATATTCATACAAAGAAGTATTATGCAGCAACAAAAATGGACAAAATCCTGCATATACAATAATATAGATTAATAATGTTGAATAAAATAATTTGGACATGATCATTTACATACTGAGTCAATTTATATAAAATTTAATAATAGGCACAACTAATCTATGGTTAGAAGTCAGGATAGGGAGACACTTGATAGAGGAGCGGGGGGGAGTAGCTGAGAGGGGACATGAGGAGGGCTTTTAGAGGGACCGTGAAGTCCTGTTCCCTGAGCAGGGCTCGCTTACACCAGGGAATTCACCTTGCATGTTTTATTAAATCTGGATCCTTTTTGGTATGTATTATAGATCAATTAAACAGTTTATTTAAAAAAATATGGCAACCCTAGAGAAGCACATTGCCATTGCTCACTCACTTTTCAAGAATAACATATTCATATCCCTCCCTTTTTTTACTTCAGTGGTTTGTAATTTTTCTAGGTATTATCACTATTTCAACTAAAGCTATTTACTATCAGAAAACAGTAAATCTGGAGTGTTTTTAATTCTCCTAATGCTAGTTTTTATTGTGGTATCCACTTATAATTCTGTTCTTTAACTTTCCTAAACTGATTGTATGAAATGACTTTTAGCCTTTTCATAATTCTAGACTTATTCATTATACAATATATGGTACAAAAACCTTAAGTACTTTCTTGTCTCTAAAGTAGTTATAGCTGAACATTTATATACTGACATCCATATTATTTTATTAAGAATTATTTTTTCTCCTTTACCTTACAGTTATGGTACTATATTGAGTTGTTTGAAAAATTATGTGTGGTAGGTTATATTACCCATGAATTAATTTTAATTTTAGAATAACAGATGGCATGTTATAATCTGTTACTCAAAGCATGTTTTGGGTCTGAATAGGGTTGAGAACCCTTGATCCAGAGAATAGAAATTCTCCTGGATCTCTACTCTGGAGAAGAGAGACAGAGGGGAGGGAAATACACTTTCTAAATCCTACTTTCTAGACTTTCTTAAAACCAACCTCCCTCATCTGGGTAGAGGAATGAACAAAGTCTTTGAAGTCCCTCAGAACTGGCTTTCAGTAAGGGTCGTTGTCATTTACTAGCTACATGAGCTTAGGGAAACTACTTAAACTACCTAAGCGTTGGTTTATCTATAAAATGGCACTAATCATTTCTTTCCTCCTAGGGCTGCCATGAGAATTTGGGAGCTAACACAGGCACAAATCCTGCACACTGAGTGACTAACCTACAGTTGGCATTTAACAAATGTCAGTGCACTTCCAATCTACCACCTCCATGCCCAGGGCTGCAGGGCTGCAGCTGGCTCCCCATACACTCGCCCAGGATCAGGGCCCTTATGGAACCCTGTGCACCTCCCACTTCTTTCCGGGTAGACTCTAATGCTGAAAGGATACGTTTTCATACATGTGCTGGAGTCCAAGAACAGGATTACCATGATCAAAGTCCCAAAGGTATTGCAGGTTGATCCATGGTATGCTTTTGTTGCCATCCAGCTTCCCAGGTAGATCATATGGCAAGGACTTGGAGGATTTCTGCGAAGCTCTGGACATGAACCGTCCCTGAGAGGGACTTCCGGTGAACCTGGATGTCTCATATATTATCTCCATGATTCACCATTCCCATATGCGGACTTTAACCAAGAATATGAAGGATGCAGCTAACACTGGTTGCTAAGCAACAGCCCCACTCTAGAAGTCCCTCTTTAAGTCATTGTGACATTGCTTTCAGCAAGGAAGCATTGTGGCATAAAGGGAGCCAGAAAGGCCTAATTCTGAGAATTAGCTCTACTGATTCCCAACTACATGATCCTGGGAAAGTTATTTATCTCCACAAGGCCTGGATTTCATCACCCCATAACTCGAGGACAATATTCCCCACATAGGAGATAACCTGTATAAAGTGCCTTGTCCAGTGCTTGGAATACTCAACTTGTATAATTCCTATCTCGCTTCCTGCCCTCATTCATCTATTCATTCCAAAACTATCAATTAAAGTCTCATAAAATGCCAGGCACTGTTCTAGACAGTGAGAATATAGCAGTGAACAGAAATCCTTGTCCTCCTGGAGGTTACTTCTAGTGGAAGAAGTAGACAATAGAAAAGGTAAATACATAAAATGAGTGATATGTCAGGTAGTGATGAGTGTCAAGGAAAAACAAAGGAAGAAGAGTAGGGAGAGGAGAAAGGGGGTTTCAATCTTAGGTCGAGTGGTCAGGAAAATCCTCACTGAGAAGGTGACTTCCAGGAAAGTCCTAATGGAAGTGAGGGAGAGAGTCAAATGGACATCTAGGGAAAGCATGTTCTTGCTTATGCAAAGGCCCTGAGGCAGTTATGTGCAGGGACTACTTGAGAAACAGCAAGGAGGTGACATGGTTGAAATGGAGTGAGTGAGGATTGTAGTGAGGTCAGAGTGACCATGGGGGCTAGCTCACACCCACCTTCTTCTTGCACATGGTAGGTACACAGTAAACATTTGTTTGAATGAATAATTACTATGTAAAAGGAGAAGGAAAATAGGAGACACTATTTTTTTAGGCTGTGGTAATTTCTGCATTCTAGAAATGGTGGCAGAATTAATCTTTGTGGGAATAGTGGCATTGTTAAAGGTGTTAGTTTGGGAAACACTGTGATCTAGCCGCTGGCCGCTGTGTTGTTTAATGATGCTGTTCCTCGAAGCCAACAGCTGACTTCATGGCCTTTTGTCATCAAGTCCAGAACCCCACATCCTCTGTCCTCCCTCAATGCTATTCGCCTTAGTAGTGACCTAAATAGAAAATTCCTTCCAAAAGGGCTTCCTATGCTCTGTTTTACTCCAGACTTCATCATTCTTTGAGTAGAAATGTAATGACTTTCATAACAATATGTAATTTTACCGACTTCTGCCTTTGCCTGCTCCCTGAGGACACAAGTCCCCCACTTCTAGGTCTGCTATCTCCAACACATGTCAGGTAAGTGCTCAAGTGTTAATTTATTAGCTAAAATCACCGAGAATGCTATTGTTCATATTTTTTTTACCACTATTCTGTCCCCAACTCATCAACGTTGAATTTAGATCCTGTCACCACCACCCCATCTCTGCCATCACCTTCCCGTGGCTTCCCAGCTCACTTACAACAAAACCCAAACTTCTAATCGTATTTTAACACCTTGTCGAAACCCTGCCTGTTTCTTCCCTCCCCCCACCGCAGGGCCGCACTGACCTTCGTTTAGCTAACGTGCCATGTTCATCTCCACCTGCGGGACTTTGCACTTGCTATTCCCTCTGTTTGAAATGCACTTTTCCCAGATCTCAAAACAGCTGGCTCTTTTTGACTGTCAAGGCCCACCTCATATGGGACCTCCCCGAGAGGCCTTCCTGACTACCCAAACTAAAGTCGTCCCTCCCTGGCCACTTTCTGTCACCATTTTCACTTTCCTCGTTTCCTCATTGGCTTATTTACTATTTAACACTGCCACCAGCAAAATATGGTCCCCATGGGAGTAGAGTCTTTGTCTTATTTACCACCATGTTTTCAGTATGGAGAACATCACCTGCCACATAATAATAAGGGTAGTGAGTTCGTGAATGAATGATGTTATGCTGTGTGTACCTCGTCACTGTCACAGTGCCGTCATCTCCCATGAGAACACCATGGTCTGTGTTAAGGGAGGCAGTAAAACATTAATAGTAGATGCGACTGTGAGCTCTGGGGCCGCCTGCCTGGCTTTGGTCTGGCTCTGCAACTAACTAGCTGTGTGACAATGGGATGGTTAACTAATTCCTCTGTGCTTCAGTTTCCTGGAGTTAATGTTATCTATCTCATAAGCTTGCTGGGAAAGCTAAATAACAAAATACATGTAAAACACTTAGAACAGTTTGACACATACTAAGCATGCCAGAAAAAAAATGAGCCATTATATTCTTATTACATTAGTTAGGCTTTTCTTATTTGCAAGTAAAAGAAAAACTTGAGGCAGCATAAGCAGCAAAGAAGGATTCATTATATAGGGAATTTATTGTATGTTTATCATAGGGATGTTTCAGAGAACCCAAAGGCCGGCAGAAATGCACCTGGCCTCAGGAAGGAGCTATAATCGAGAGTTGGAAAGCCATCCATCGGTAAGTGCTCTCTCTCTCTGCCTCACATCCTGGCTTTCCTCTGTAGCTCTGCTTCTTGCTCTGAACCCAGGGCAACTTTTCCTTCTCCTCAGTCCCTCACTACAGCTCCTGAGCTCACATGTTTCGGACCCAGCGACTCTCAGAGACTGACAGGCAATTTCTTTTTGTCAGTTGCACATTCTGAGGGGTGACGATCTGATTGGCCCTCTTGGGTCGGATGTTGACCCCTGTCACAGCCAAGCCAGGGGAGGGGATGATGCGTACAAGCCCAGCAGCTGGTGGCCGCCAGGATGTTTCAGTGATGGGAGCAGTCTCCTAAGAGAGCCTGCTGGCCCAGGGGCTGGGCAGACACCCTATGCCGAGGCCACTGCACAGCTCCTCCCCAGGCCACCAGTCCAGGAGGCGCTGGACCAGCTCTGGGTCTTCAGCAGAAGTGGAGGGAATACCCCAGCCTCCCACTCCTCAGTAAGCCAAGCTGCACTGACTGTGCCCCCAGGCGCATGGAACCCCTTCAGCTCCTTCCTGAGGACTGTCACACGCTGCAGACCTATCCTCTTCATATCCTTAGCCCACCGCTGCACCAAACATTCAGACATTCCCTCCATATAGCCTCCAACCTTCACGCAGACGAACACAGGCAGGTAGAAGGCTGTTGGCTCGCTTCTTCCTCACACACTCTGCTGCCACTCGACCTGCATGCAGGGCCTAGAAAAGATTCTTATCCAAATCACTTCAGACCAGGGACACTCCTGTTTTTTACTGCTGATTTTATTGCAGAACGTTAGGTAGGAGCACGATGTCCTAGCCACAGGAGACTGTTCAGAACTCAGGTCAAGCTTATGCCCAGTTGCAGCAATCACAGCTGGTGTTGAAGACAAGCTCAGCCTGGCAGTTCTGCTGGTACGTGACTCCATCCTGGCAGTGCCAGAAGGCATTTCTGTTATTTGCCACAGGGTAGAGGCCATTGGCTTTGCCAGCGCAGAATCCACTGCCCCCGAGCTGCCTCCAGAGCTGCTGATTCTGCTGCCACTGCCACTGCTGGGAGCAGCAGTTATTGGCTCAATGGGCTGAGCGGGGGCCGTGCAACCTGAAACACACGGCACAAAGAGCACACTAGTGGGCCTAGTAGAGGCTCCAGGCTTCACCTAGAGGTGAAGAGAACAGGGGTGGAGGTGTGGAGGTAGGTGCAGTTAGCTCTGGGTCTCTGCAACTGAGGAGCTCAGAAGGTAACGCCATACTCAGGAATTAGGAAAAGCTACCATATCAAGCTAGCCTGGCTTTCCATTTTAAAAAGGTCACTCTTCCCTTATGAAGTCTAAATCATTTGAAAACCATTTACTAAGCACCCAGTATGTGCAAGACACTTTTCTAGGATCTGGGTATAAGTGGTGAACAAACTCTAATAGAAAATCTGGAAACAATTTAGGGAATTGATATATCCCCTGAATTACAGATTCCAGATATGTGAGCATTGGTGAGGGTTTCTTGTTAAATCTCCCCAGGTGGCTTGAGAGAGACTTTGAATAAGGGATTCATAGAGAAGTAGATGCTTACATTGAAGGTGGACATAATTTCTTGAGGCCCTTCCACACCTTTAAGACTTAGCAGACTTGGAAAACCCACCCAGGTAGGTGTGGTTTTTCCATAAGAGCATACAATTCCTGACATGGAAGTTTAGGGGTAGGAGAAGGATGCAGCACTTGTCTCTCACCTGGGCAAGAGCAGTGAGGTGAAATAGGCTCCCTAGGCAGTGGGGGTGGGCAGGTATCGGGGCTGCCTTTGGAGTTGGAGAAAGAGCGTTTTTACACCTGGGCATCCCCCTGTTGTCACTCACTTGTATTCTGCAGGCTGAGGGCATTCCTCAGGGTGGAGATCAGGAGGAACTTGCCCTGGTTGCAGAAAGTGCCAGTGAAGTCATCCAGATCAAGGGCCCAGACCATGGCACCTCCAAAGTTGTTCTGCTTAAGCCACTGAGCCTGTTTAAACAGAGAGGACAACAGGAGTCATTTGATTTCCTGGGACTCAGGGCTAGGACCTCAGTGCATATGAGGGGCTGAGCTTACCTTGATATTGAAGCTCTTGACATTGTCATAGCCAACCCACTCAACACCGTGATAGGCGTAGGGCACATCCTGAGGGACATCCCACACCTGAGTGGCTCCATTTTTCAGGAAGGTGCAGATCTTTAAAACATCAAGAGATTCAAATCTTTTAAATATTACTTCCATGAAAGAAAAAACATGCCTGTCTCTGATTTTTTTTTTCTTTTGTGTCTCCAGTTGGGGTTTTCCTCAATTTTCTAATTATAGGTTTTTATTTGCAGTAGAGAAGATCAAGTTGCTTTCCAAGTACTCATATGTTGTCCCTACTCTTAGCGCTTAATTTGGGGAACCCACAGTAACATGAAAAGTATATTTATTTTATTCCCTATGTGCTAATATAAATGACCTTAAAAATGTCTGTTGCTTGGAGGGATATTGTGATTTATTAAATACTCTTCATTTGGATTAAGTAGATGAATATGTTATTTAAACACTTTAAGCAGTTGGTGTGACCTTGTTTAAAGCAAGAAAGTAATAAATAGGCAGAACGATCATTCAAGAAATTAGCAAATTCTAGCCCTAAGACTAGAATTCACAGAGCACTGTACAGCCCAAACTACCTACCTTGTAGTAGGCCCAGAACCCAGACTGCCTGGTGTAGGGCCCAGCAGGACCAGCACCAGAGGCAGGGCATCAATTCCATGGTTGGAGGGGTTGCTCCGGATGAGAGTATGTCCATAGGCAGGGAATCCAACGATGAGCTTCTCGGCTGGGGCCCCATTGTCCTTCCAGTAGTTCATGGCATAAGCCTGCAATGGCAGCACGTTAGCTACAGGCCCCAAGAGGGTGATAACCCAGTGTTTAGTTATGTCAGTCCCCTGTTCTACCAGGTAAAATTGTGTGATGTTAATGACAGAGGGATTAGTGTTCTTCTTCAAAACATTTTGGTGAAGTTGTAGTTAATGACATATGATCAGTACTTAAAAGGAAAGTTGAAGTTGTCTAACTGAGACATTAGCAGAATTGATGTCTATTTTGTGCCTGAATCCCCACGTGATTTACATCATCATCTCTGGTCTGCATTTGCATCTGTGCAAGAACTCACCACATTGAGGTAGGCATTGCTGCCGGTGTCGGTTAGATATTTGTAGAGGGGGCTGTTCTCTCCCATGTAGCCCTCCCGGGAGCCATGGAGGTCATAGGTCATGACATGGATGTAGTCCAGGTACCTGAGGTGGAGTAAAGAATTTAAAATTATTTCTGATGGTCATTTCCCACACTTATGCAGGCAAAATACACCACTTCCAAAGCCTCCTAAACAAGGTCCTGAGCAAGACAGACCAAGGACAAGTCTGCTCTGCCTAAAAGATATCTGTAGAAGTTTGAGGTTAGTGTGCATCACTCACTGGGACAGCTGGGGGATCTCATAGCCAGACTGGATGTTGGAGACGCCAGCAGCCACCACAGCAGTGACCATCAGCCTGGGCTTGCTGAACTGCTTGGCCTCTTGCTCAAAAGCTTCACGCATTTCCTGCAGAATAATAAAGTGTAATGGGACATTTATGAAACTGATATTAGCTCCGTAAACATGATAAATATGTGTTCGTGTAACACTTTTCTTTTTTAAAGTGATTTTGAATATTTTATCTTACTTTAGTCTCAAAGCGTCCCAATAAAGTAGATAAGATAAATGATATTAATCAATTTTATAGCTATCTAATATGTACAACAGTTAGGAAATTTCACCAAAGTCCCACAGTAAGTTAGTAGCCAGGTCATGACAAGAACACAGGTTCCAGATGACCATCAGAGCTCCACTTACAGCACCACACTCTGAAGCTGTAGTTGCTGCAGTACCCTACGTCTAGCAGTATAGAAATTTCCTTCCATTTATTCAATAGATCAATTACATTATAGGACTGACATCCCATCAAATGAAATTCTAAATTGGCCAGTAAGGAAGATGCTAATGGCGAGATGATAGGTTCTCATTCAAAGCTAGAGGTTAATCCACCACCTGTATATTGTGTGACTATAATCTCATTTGGAGTACTGGGTTTGGTTCTTCTTCTTCTTTTTTTTTTTGTTTTTTTTTGCTGCTACATGAATTTTTATTTACCTATCATTTTCTTTTTTTTCTCTTTTAAATTTTTAATTCTTTTTCTATTTTTTTTTAATTTCAGCATATTACCAACGTACAAATGTTTAGGTTACATATATTGCCTTTGCTCCCACCCGAGTCAGAGCTTCAAGCAAATCCATCCCACAGATGGTGCACACCACACCCATTAGGTGTGAATATACCTATCCTCCCTTTCTGCCTCCCTCCTCCCACCTGCCCAACACTCGATGAATTTTACTGTATGTGCTCATAAGTGTTGATCAGTTAATACCAATTTGATGGTGAGTACGTGTGGTGCTTGTTTTTCCATTCTTGTGATACTTCACTTAGTAGATTGGGCTTCAGCTCTATCCAGGATAATACAAGAGGTGCTAGATCACCATTGCTTTTGTGGCTGAGTGAAACTTCATGGTATACATATACCACTTTTTATTAATCCACTTATATATTGATGGGCACTTGTGTTGTTTCCACATCTTTGCAATTGTGAATTG